>JAVSBS010002677.1:0-23774 GCA_033124195.1 Coracias cyanogaster | reverse complement strand
GAGCAACCTGCTCTAGTTGCAGATGTCCCTGCTCCCTGCAGGGGGGTTGGACCAGATGACCTTTAAAGGTCCCTTCCAATCCAAACTATTCCATGGTTCCATGATTCTAGTACCTCCTCCCTGAGCTGTGTACATGATGACTGCAGGCCCTTAGCTTGTGCTCCCAGCAAAGGACCCACCCCACCGCCTCCTCGCAAGGCTGCAGCGAGGCCACAAGCTGCCCAGCAAAACCTCCAGGAATGACAAGTATGTGGCCAAGCTCAGGGCTACCGCAAAGCTTCCCAGGGCCATTTTCCCCAGCCAGCAGTGCCCACCCACCCCTGGGGATGCTGCCACCCCAGAGCCCTGGCATCTCCCCTCTCCAGCTGGAGGCAACAGCTTTCTCCACTCCCAGTCCTGTGCCAAATCTCAGTCTCGGCAAACCACAGGGATGGATCCCACACTGCCAGGCAGGTTCTGCCTACGCATCCCAGAGATGTCTTTCGCCCTCAGGATGTCCCAAAATTGCGGGGCACATGGACCAGAGCCTTCCAGTGGCTCGTGCAGGGCAGCAGGGCAGGGTGTGCTGCACCCTACAGCGTCGCAAGCCTGGCCTGTGTCCTAAAAACCCATAAGACAACACCCAGGCATTGTAGGATCTTTTCAGCTGGCCATGCGGGGTTAGATGAGCTCTTTTCTGCTGTTTTCAGCTGGCCATGCGGGGTTAGATGAGCTCTTTTCTGCTGTTTTCAGCTGGCCTAACCCAAAGCATTTCTTGAGTGGGTGTGGGTGCCGACAGTGAAATTAAATCCATCGGCAGTCCCCGTGGGATGGCGGGAGGCAGGCTTGAAAACACAGCTTGGGAGAGACGAGATGGGGGAAGTGCTGCCAGACACAGGGCCAGCGCAGGAGCTGATGCTCCACCACATACCTGCACCATGGTTTTTGGGCAGCTGCTTCTCCCCAGCACCCACAGCCAGGTCACTTCAGCACCCATTGGAATTGGGATCACAGGGCTCAGTGCCAAGGAGAACTCCCAGCAGTCAAACCCCAGAGAAGCATTTGTAGGCAGTGCCCACTGGGCATAGGTACACATGGTGGCTGGAGCAGCTTTGCTTGCCACCGAGAGCCCATGCCACTGGAGCTGACCTGCTTCGCCACACTCCCCATCCTTTCTGAATTATTAAAGCCTTCCGCCTGTCCCTGCTCTCGTTTATTCAGCTTATTATGTTTGCTCAGCCTCCGTGTCGCCTCTGCTCTCCAGAAGAGTATGCGAGGAGGCAGGGAGATGGTGCCGGGAGCGTGGCTCTGCTTTTGGTGCAGCAGGGGAAGTCTCTCTCCTGATGGCATCCAGCTACCCTTTCTCCTGATGCAACCCAAAAAGCTGCTTGAGGCAAATCTGCCCGGCCCTTCGCAGGGAGCTCTGCTTCGGGGTCTGAACCCTGCCCGTTGTCTCCCCAGCCCTGCGTGGACTTTGCACCCCTGGAGCTGGCAGGCACAGGCAGCAGGGGACGGCTTTGTGCAATCTCTCTCCTGGACCCGGCCTGACCTTTAAACACTGAAGTCATCTCTTGCCAAAGCACAAACACAACAGGGCTGGGCCCCTCCTGAGGCCTGGGTTGCTTTAACATCACTCCTGCTCAGAGCAAGGAACCTTTCCCAGTTCCAGAGCCCCTCCTTGGGCCCCCCCTGACAGAGCCAGCAACGAGCAGCCCCTTTGGGGTGCAGCTCTTTGTGATGCACTGGTCCTGGGCGAGAGGAAAGGGGCTTGGGTGTCTCTAGATGTGGGGCTGAGAGGCTGCCCTGGGCCCAGCAGCCGGGGGGTTAACCTTGCTCTGGGATTGCTCGGGGTTTTAGCACAGCTGGGGCAGATCCTGGAGGCACCGCTTAGCACTATAAAAGGGGCTTGGTGGGAGGGGGCTGAGCTTCTCGGGCTGGGGGTGTCAGCAAGACAGGCGCAGAGCCAGGGCTGGCTGGGGGCCATACTCTGCACTTTGCCCGTAGCCCTGGCCCCTCTGCTGTCGTTCCTTTCAGGCATCATCTCTGGAGCCCAGGCTCCCTGACCCCTTCCCCAAAGCCGCGGAGAGGATAAGCCTGATGGAAAGAGCTGCTTTCCCGGGAAATCCTGGGACGAGGGAGGATAGCCTGGGGGGCGGAGGGGAGTGATCCTGCCGGGATAGCAACGCCTGCGCGTTTTCTAATAATTCCTTTGCCGCATGGAAAGCTCCGTGATCATGACCACCGGGGCAGAGAGGTGCCTGACGCAGAAGCTGAGACTTCAGCAGCAGGTGAGACCTTATTTGCTTCTGACCTTACCGGGACGAAAGCTGCCCAGATAATTCTTCCCAAACCGCGCTGAGGCAACGCGGGGAAGCCGCTCGTCGCGCTCGCAGGGATTACGGCGGGCGCTGGGAGAGGCGAGCAGCCCGGAGGCGCGGAGCCCCTGCCCTGCCCTGCCCTGCCCTGCCCTGCCTGCCGCCGTGGCAGCCCGGCGGGGCCCGGGGCGCCGGGCGCTGCCGCGGGGCGATGCTCCCACCTCGCGGCCGCTCCCAGCACCGGCAGCGGGAGGGGCGGGCTGGGGGAGGACCCCGACAGCCCGGTTCCCCGCCCCCTGCAAAGCCCGGTCCCCCCTCCCCGGCTCCTACCTGCAGCCCGGCGTTGACCCGCAGCCGTGGCCCCTTGGAGCTGCGCGGCAGGATGGTGATGAAGAGGGTCCTGGGCTGGCTCTGCCGGTCCATCTCCGAGGCGTTGGCCAGCAGGGTGAAGCTGTCGGCCTGGGCCTGGGCACCGTCCTGCCTGTACTGGATCCGCTGCTTCTCCACCTGCGGGGCAGGGGCGGGCTGACCGTCCTGGCAGGGCTCGGGCCACCAGCCCTGTGCTGGGGACCTGTGCACCTCGCTGGGAGCCAGGAGCAAGCTGGGCACCTGCCGCTTGTTCTGGGGCATCCCCGCGGGACGGCTGCAGCACAAAGACAGGGAGCGGGACCCCCATGGGAAGCAGACCCCACAGAGTGCAGCGTGGGTGCCCTGCTGCATCCCCGCCCTGTATCCCCAGGGACATTTAAACACGCCTCGGGGGTTGATGCAAGCCATGTCTGTGGGGCAAACCCACCGTCCCGCACCCCTCCACCCCAAGGGCAGAGCTCTCTGATGGGGAGAGGAGCCCTGCAGCCCTCCCCACCCCCAGGCTCTTCCCAAACCTCCTGAGAAAGCAGTGTGGTGGGCAAGTGTGCAGCCTTGGCTGCTCTACCTCACTCCAGGTGAAGCCCTGCAGCTCGCCGTCCCCAGGCCGTTCGCTGTTCAGGAGGGTGCCAAAGCGGGGGGGCTTGAGCACCCTGAACTCCACACCGAGAGCCCTGTAGTAGGCGTTGGGGATGTTGAGGATGCCTGTGGAGAGGGTAGCAGAGCCGCCTCCTGGCACTGTGATGTTGTGGACATCCAGGGGAATGCTGATGGGGAGCACGACCAGGCTCACCACCACCCCCTCCAGTGGGTCCACGCCCTGGGCTGTGATGTCCACGACAAACTGGTCATGCTCTGCATCTGGCTTGGAGTGGAGGTAGAGGACTCTGCCATTGTTGATGTCCTCCTGGGTGAAGGACTGGATGGGGTCCAGGCTGGGCTGCTCATTCACATCTTGGCTGTGCTGGACCATTGCCAGGAAGCCAGATGCAGGGAGGCTGCTCACCAGGTAGACTATGTCCTGCGGAGGGATCTCTTCGTGGACCACCTGGGAGTGTGAGGGAGACAAGGCATGAGTGCCCTGCAGCCTGCTGCTGTGCAATCCCCCAGGGCATGAGCTGCAAGAGTCACCTTCTTGCTGAGGCCATGCTGACATCCCCCCTGTGCCCCTGGACAAATCCTGACATTGCCACGTGTCCTTTGCTCTGGGCAGGTGGATGTAAAATGGAGTTCCACTGGTAGCTGTCCTGGTTTGGTGGCCAGGGAAGGGATGCAGGCCTAGGGAATGACTAGAGAGGGGATACTCACCAGTAAGTACTCGTCCTTGATCCCAGCTGCTTCCCCCTGGAAGACGTAGATCTCCTTGTGCTTGACTAGGTGCAGGGGGCTGGGATGAATGTCCAAGAATACGCTGATGGCCAGCGTGTCCTCCACCACCACTTCGTTCACTTCTACAGTGAACTGGAGCTCATCCTGGGTGTTCCTGCTCCCATTGTGGTGGTAGGAGACCTCTCCTGCTAGCAGGTCCTTCTGGGAGAAGGCCACGACTGGCTGCTCCCCTCTCAGCACTGTCCCCCACCTTGGGGGGTTTGTTATCAGGAATCGTATCTCTTCATCTGACCTGATGTCCATGTTGGTCTCCAGGCTGAGGACAGTGGAGTCAATGCTCCCTCGGCTGCCTTGGTGGATGACTAGACCGGTGTTGTTGACTATTTTGATGTAGGGGTCTGACGCCTGTACTTCCAAGAGGGCTGTGGTTTGGTGGAGGCCATCTGAGACCTGTAGCTGGATCCAGCCTCGGTCAGCGCCTGAATGGACAAAGAGGATCTTCTTCTTCCTCAGGTCATCCTGTGTGAACCGATAGATCTGGTGGCTTCTGTCATCAACGGACACGATGCTGCCAAACAAAATGTCCTTCCTTGCCAGCACCAGCTGTGTGTCAGAGAAGCCAGAATCCTTGTCGGTGAAGGCAATGTCATCTGTCGTCAGCAGGTGCTGCCCATTGCGCACCACATTGAAAACCTTGTTCACCACCTGAACAGGGGTGTGATCATTGACAGGTTGGATGGAGACCCTGAAAACACCTCTCACCTCCTCTGCATCGGACTCAGTGCTGCCCTCGCCCTGCCTGATGGCTACAAAGGGGATGTCATCCTCTAGTGTCTCAGAGTCATCGTGTTGGTACAGCAGCCGGCGCTGAAGGATGTCATCATTGGTGAACTCTGTGATCTTCTCTCTGGAGGCCCAGCCATGGGATGCAGCCCAGGCCAGCCTCCCGTGTGCTGGCCCCTCAATCACTTCGTAGAGGTAGTCCATGCTGTTCATGCTCTGTACGAACAAGTGGTCCTTGGAGATGACAGCTTGCCCCCCTTCTGGCACTGTCAGGAGGACATTGGTCAGGGCTGGTGCATCAGGGTCCCCACCAATGCGGACTGTGTAGGTGTAGACGGGAGAGTGCTGCTCACCTGCACGGACACGAAACTGGAACGTGTCCTCAGCCTGTTGAGAGTTCCTGATGGTGGCGCTGTAGCTCAGGTGGTGTCTTTGCAGGTCATCTTGGGTAAATCCAAATCCTTCCGTCACTCTGTTGCCGAGCAGCTCCAGGTTTCCCTTTTTGGGAGCCTGGATTATTGTGTAGTGGAAAGGGACTGGGTTAGAGTTTGGATCTTCCAACATTGCCTCCAGCTCTTTACTGGTGATATTTCTGTGCCGCTTGTTCTTCATCTGGAGGGGCACCATGGTCCTCATCTTAATGGTGGCTCTTTTAATCCTTATGGGAAAGGTGTTGTTCTGCAAGACCTTCTGACCCACCTGGACTTTGAATCTCAAATTCTCCACAACATCTTCTAGCCGGTGCTCTGAGTCTGTGCTAAAATACTGGATGCGCCCTTGCTCCAGGTCTTGCTGGTGGAAGGACTCAACTTTTCTCCATTCCCCTCCCATGCTCCCTTGCTTCTGAACCTCACCATACCTTAGGGGCTCTGTCAGGACATACAGGATGGTGACTTGTTGTTTCACAGCGTTTGTCTCCACAGACAGGTTGGCTGTGGTAATACGTGCAGCCCCTCCTTGGGAGATGGAGAGGCCGGTGTTGTTGCGCAGGCTGATGTCAGGTTCAATGGCGAGGATTCTCAGGGTGGCAATGGGGCTTGGGACTGTGCCATCGCTCACCTGCAAGGTGAGCTGTAAATTTGTCCCACTCTGATGCACATAGGCTATGTTGCCTGCTTCCAGGTCCCTGCAGGAAAACTCTTCGATGGGCACTCCAGGGTGAAAGTCATATTCCACATAACCCTCCTCTGTCTGCTGGCCACCATGCAGCTGGAATTCAAGGTCATCACAGGATGTGTCATCATCTAGGACCTGCAAGATATCTGTGGTCAGGTGTTTCCGTGTGTGTTTCAGGATTGTCATGTGATTCCCATGGGGAAAGATCACCTGAGGAGCATCATTGATGGGGTTGATCATGATGGGCAGCAGGTACATTTGCCCTTGCCTTAAGCACTCTGGAACACCTTGCTGGGCAGTCACTGTCACCTCCAGCATCAGCTGGTCCATGGGCCCCTCGGAGCCATCGTGGACATATCTGACTTTCCGATTCACAATGTCCAACAGGGTGAACTTTCTTCTGCTCCTGGACCCAGGAATGTCCAGCTCCAGCTGGCCGTGTCTAGGGTCATTGGTGATGCTAAAGAGGATTTGAGACTGCCGGACATTTGCAAGGCTCAGGTCTACTGTTGGCTGGGTGTGTTTCCACTCCAGATAGGTCGTGCCCCCTTCAGAGACGATGAGGGGGCTGACGTGCAGCAGCCTGCTGATGTTGGCAAAGGCGGGTGGGAAGCTGTTGTCTGGCCGGCATGGTTCCACCACCAGACCTGGTGCTCCTGACCAGACATCTGGAGGTGGGGAAGTAGGTGCCTCATCCTGCTCGTACGCCTCATCATAGTCCCAGTAGTGCTCCTGCTTTCCACAGCCCAATGTGATGTCCTTTGTGACCACAGCATCTTGCAGACTCTTCCTCTGCAGGTTTATCCGCAGGTCCTCCAAGCAACCAATGAATGAGCTGTTCGTCAGGGTCCACACAGAGATGAAAGCCAGATGATGCTCCCTCAGCCTTTGCAAAGCTTTTTCGTTCATACCTCCGATGAAGAGGTTTCCCTGAAGGTCCAGGTAGTTGTTGATGCCCCGGTTGGATGTGGATGAGGCGTAGTAATCTATCAGTATCTCAAACTTGTGGATGTCCGTGTACACTTTGACGTAGTGCTGCTGCTCATCGCTGATGAAGACATTGTTGTGCAAGACAATGATGCCGTTCCCCTTCTCAACAAACCCTCTCAGGCGCCCATTGGAGATCTCCAGATAGAAGAAGTCATTCTCTAGCCCCTCATGGTAGATAAGGGGTGCCTGGGTGATGCTCGTTGTTATCACAAACTCAATGGTCGCTTCCTCCCTTGCATTCCATGTGGGAAATGCGATGTAGGAGCGTGGCCCCAGGAACCCAAAGGGGTCCTCGGGCTCTGCAGAGAATTGCGTGCTGCACCCTTCCTGGACCTGGTGGAAGATCTTGGAGCTGCCATCAGAGGACAGAGGGGAGAGGACATCCAGGCCATTGAATGTCACTATGTGGAGGCAACCTCTGAAGGGTGAGCTGGCCTCAGCGAGGTATGGCAGGTCAAGGCTGCCTGTCCCACCAGCATAGAGGCCATACTGGATGTCCAGCTCCCGTATGGGCCCAGTGATGTCCACAGAGCTGTTGAAGACACCATCAATGGTCAATGTCATCCTGCCATCTTCCACCAGCAGCTCCACATCGTGCACCTTGAGGTTGCTGAGCTGCAGCTCTGCTGGGGACTGCAGCGTCACCTCCTCTGAGCCCAGCCGCAGCCTGGCCTGCAGGGAAGGATATGGAAAGTGCTCAGCTCACCAAGGTATTGTCTGAAGCTCAGAAGATACCTCTCCATATACCAGAAATACCTGCTGAAGTGGGGACTTTCTGGGGACTCACAAGTTTTAGTTACTATTTGTCCTGCCCTCCTCCTACTCTGGGCATGTTCCTTCCTCCCCAGCTAGATCCCTCTGGTGGGCATGTCTTCTCTGAATTTGTCTTTTTATCCCTCTTTCTCAGAAAACCCCAGCCTAAGGGCTATTTCCCTGGAGTCCTCCATCTCCCACTCCCATGTTGGGCTTTCCTTCTCCCCCCACAGAGGAGCCCTTCCAGGTGCTGGCTCCTCTTACCCTGCTCTATCCATCCCTGCAGCCTGGGCTAGGCTGCTTCCAGCCATTGCCCTGGGAACCAACAGGGAAAATAGCAGGTTTTGCTCCTCACAGGCAGCAGCTGGGAGCCTGCCTAAGTAGAGGGTTAGCTGATGGACCCTGAGACACATGGTCTGCATTAGGGATACCTCCAGCCAGCTGTTTGCTTGCTCTCCTGCTTCAGTTTACTTGTGGTTGGTGCTGCCGCCCCCACCCCCCCCTTCCCGCCCCGAGCTGAAGGAGAGGTGGGGTGTGTGTTTCAGATGCTCCCTGCTCTGTTCCTTCATGGTGGATGCCAACACCATAACCACAAGAGGGGAATTTTAGTCTTCTGTCTGGAGACAGCCCATGCCCTAGCTGGGCTTGGCCTGTAGTGGGATAGGGAAGACCTCTCCTTTCTCTGGCCTCTCTTGTCTTACCCCTTCTCTTCACTAACCCGTTGCACCCTGAGGGTGCTGTGCACCGTGTCTGACTGGGCAATGCACATGGGATGCTGGCATCTGGGTGTCTCCACAATGCCCCCCAGCATCACCCCAGGGAGTGGGTGAGGAGCTTCCCCAGCCAGATCCTGTTTCTCTGCATTTAACTTATTCTCCCAAGACCATGTCCACTGGTCTCCTCTTGATCTCTTATATGTCCTGGCTGTCCATGTAGGTATCTGTACCCATCGACTGCTCCCTTCAGGTGCTGCCCCCATCACCCCCGCCCTTGATGAAGCCGTGAGCTGTGCTGGGGTCCTGACCTGCAGGCTGCCAGCTCGCAGCTGGAGCAGGAGGTGGTCAGGCTGGCCAGCGGCCAGGAACAGCAGCCCACTCCCCTGGCTGGTGTACAGCTGCAGGTGCAGCCGCACTGTGCGTGAGGCGTCCACCAGTGGCATCTCCACGTAGCCATCCCCGAAGAAAGAGGCTGGGGAGAAAAGGGAGAGGGTCAGGCAAGGAAGGACACCTCCTGCAAGCCCTGTCTGTGTGGGTGCTGTGAATTCAGAGCCTCCCAAGCCCATCCCTGTTTGCCTTGGGACAGGGCACTGGAGCCTGGCAGCCTGGAAAGATCCTCAGGGAGTCTGTTTGGGGATTTTCCTAGGGGAAGGGGTTTCCAGGGGCTGGGTGATGAGGTAGAGGTTGTATTTCTCTCTGCTCATGCAGTGTTTAGAGGAACCTTCCCCCTTATTTCTCAGCCAGAGCAGATGCAGTAGTGCCTGTCTTGGGCTGAGTTCCCAAGTGTTAGGATGCAAACTGTTACCCTAATGAGTCTTTCCTGCTTCTGCCACAGCCATCTCCTTCTGGAGGAATATGAATCCTTCCAGCAGTGGCCATGTCATGCCTTGGCCAGATTCCCCAGCCAGTGCCAACCGCTGCTGAACAGAGAGATGCTGCATGGGAGCACCAGGGATGCCGCCAGGTCAGCCAACACCTCGCTCTGCTCCTATCCCTATTCTACACCACTTCCTCCGTACCATCCAAACATCACTGATGTTCGCTCTGGGGGTGCCTGCTCAGTAGCAGGAATAAATGCATGTGCCTGCGAGCCATATGTGGGTGTGAGACCATACAGAAACTCAGCTCAAACAGGGCGCCTGAGAGCCGCAGCTGGAGTGTGTTCAACACCCAGTATACATCAGCACTTGTGGGACTCAGCGCAATGGCATGTGGTCATGAAATGAAAGGCTGTGTCACAGGGCATAGCATACACAGGAGAGGGCAGGATTAAAACCACGGGGAGCGGCGAGACTTTATTTTAGAGTGGTTATACTTTTTTAGGTTGCTCAGTGCATGCATGCACTGTTAAATGCGTGTCTGCAGTGAACAGCCCCCCATCCTGCTTTGCTCCAGAGCAACCCATGGACAAGTTAACTCTGCGCTTGCAGGGTGAAGTATAAACACTCAGGAGACCTGTAGGTTGTCAGTGTTTGGCGAGGACATGTTGGAGGGGTGGATGTGGGAATTTTCAGTCCATACGCAGGCACAGGCTGTAAGCCTGCTGTGCTCAAGCTTATACGTTCTGAGCTTCCCTGCTATACTTTACTGTCACACTTGTCATCAAAGGCACCCTCCTGGGGGCTGGACCCCGCTCTTGGGTTTGGGGTCCGCAGGCAGTTTGCTGAGGGGCCATGGGGCAATAAGGGTGAGGCTTTGGCTTGTCTGAGGGTCCCAGCCCTTACTCTTTTGGAAGCAGGTATGGAGGCTTGGTGCTGGGGTGAAACCAGCCTCCTGCATGGTGAGGTCTGAGTTTGAGCTCCTATGTGTGCTCTTACAGCTGATTCCCTGGTTGTGCTTTCCTATTGCCCAAATTCTTGCAGTGCTGACCAGGGTTAGAGATGATCATTTCTGCAGCAGGGGTAGAGTTGGAGCATTCTGTTTAGCTTATTGCTTTTCCATCTAAGCTCTCTGGTGCTCTGCATAGGGCAATGTTCTTCTGAGCCCTTCAGGGATGGAGAGACCTCCTTGCCCAGATCCCACAAGAAATAATTTCCTGCCGCTGGCCACAGGGGAATTGCCTCAGCTTTCTCCTGGGGTCCAGGGTGAATAATGTGGGTGTTGCAAGGATGTGCTCTGGGCAGGGAAGAAATGGCAGCATGGAAAGACGTAGCCCTCGCTTTAACAGCAAGCCCTTTGCTCAGCCCAGGGCAGGGCTGCCAGCACGCCTTACCCAAGCCTGCTCATTTCCTGGCCCTTGGCATGGGACACTTTGGCTTCATTGTCCTCTGCGGCCCAGCCAGTGACTCAGAGGAACTTTGCTATTCTTTGCAGGGCCTTAAAGGGTTCTGTCCTCTCCTAACCTGCTCCCTCCTTCCAGTGAGTCTTGCAAAACCAGCCAGCCCTGGCATGTCTTCCTTGGTGGCCAAGGGTGGTGGGTGCTGCTTGGCGCTCTCGGCACCACCTTGTCCTGGTGTTTGGTGAACAGCGGTGACACGGCACACTGCAAAAGGGCGTTTTCCTGTCCCTCCTTGCACAGACTGTTGTTTGGGGCCCCAGCCAGGCGTGCACACATGCATGCAATATATTATGGTCCCTGGAGACACTGCATGTACATTATGTTCTGGGTCCCAGCAAAGTTCCCTCATGTGCACGCTCTGTGCTCCAGGTCCCGCCAGGATTTTGCTGCGTTTCAGTTTTGTGGCTTCCCTTAATCCCTAAAAACATGCTCTTCAGATGGGTGCTGAGCGGCTGATCTCACGGGAAGGGAAAGCTTTGCAGAGGCCGGGCCCAGCAGCAGCTCCTCTGCCAGGCCCAGAGCTAGGCAGGGTCTCACTGTGGGTGCTGGGAATCATGCTTTGGGGCTGGAAGAGCCCGTCCAGCCTGTTTTCCAGTGTGACAAGGGGCAGCAGCTCCTGCAGCCAGCACATTTTGTCCTGCCTCTGTTCTCCTGAAGCTGTTACAGATGCTTTTCTTTCTCTCCTAAGATACTACTAATAAAAAGTTACTGAAAGTGGACTTGCCCACGGCAGTGGAGCTGGTTGCTGGGGGAGGGAGGACAGACCCTTGCCTGGCTCCAGGAAGTGCTGGGATTTTTCTTCAGCAGCAGAGCAGTGTGAGTTACTGCTGTTTGTCTTCTCAAATTCCTGCTTTATTTCAGGGCTGGTAGCCTCCTCTGCTCAGCAGCCCGGCCAGGATGTGAACACTGCTCCCCTTGTGGCATTTCTCTTTCACAAGGGACTCGCAACTTTTCACCGCCTTCTCCCCTCTTCCTTGCCCTCTACATTGCAAAAGATGCAGAAAATACAGGTTGCTGGATTTGGGGGAGTTTTTTCAAATGCATTTTGTGATGACAGAGCCTCCCTGGTACAAGGTGCTCCATCCCGATCAATCCCTGGAATGGCAGCTCTGATTTGGGCATGCATGGAGAGAGCTGGGACACTCCCCCTGGGCATCCAGCCCAATCCGCAGGCTGGCTGCATCCTAGGGTTGCCCTATGTGAATGCACCCCTGTGACCCAAAACCACATTTCCCAGGTGATCTCAGGGTGCCAAGATCATGCCATAGGCTGAGCTTCATCCTCGGATGGAGATGCCTGAGCTGGCCCTTCCTCCCCTGTCACAGGGGAGCATGTCCTGGCTGTGGGTCGGGGTGGGCACCCTGGCCGTCCCACTCACCCTGGCTAAAAATAACCCTTCCCAGCTCACTGTGTCCCACAGGAAATCACTGCCCTTGCCTTGCCAGGCTGATGGAAAGGCGTTGACGAAGCGAGGGGCCTCCGTCACTGTTTCCAAGCAGCCAGCCAGCAGATTATAGACTGCGGTGTCATTTGGGTTTGGGGGATTATTTTTTTTCTCTCTTCTTCTTTTGCATTGAAGAAAACAAGGACATGAGCCAAAAGTCTGGGAGCAAGGCCCTGGGTGTGCTCGCTTCTCCCCGGGCCGGCAAACAAGTGAGGGCTCTGTGTGAGCCGATGCTGCCCCAGCAGCCGCCAGCCACGCGCTGGGTCTGGGATGCCTTGGCCCTCTCCCACTGCTCCTCTGGTTGAAAACAAAGTGAGTTTGGCCTCTCCAATTGCTCTTTTTTGATATTTAGGGAGGTTTTTTTGGCATCTCAGGCCTTGAGCGAGCTTGTTCCGGCAGCCTGGGAAGCAGAGGCTGGTGGTTGGCAGCACTGCGGAGGGGAAGGGATGCCTGTCCACCTGGGGTGCTCCGTACTGCGGGGCTCCTCTGGGGCTGGTTTGGCCTCTCCTCCATGTTCTAACATCTCAGTACACAGACTTCTCCCATGTCCTCCCCAGCACGTAGGAGGACGGAGGAGCCAGCTCCCAGCTCAGAGGGAAAACAATTGCTCAGCGCAAGGGTTTGTAGAGCGAACGGGTGCTGAATGTGAGGCGTTATAGGAGCAGGGAGAGTCTCCTGGGTGTGCAGATAGAAATGTGAGCTGGTGGGTGGATGCCTTCCCAGCCTACAGGCTCCTACCCTGGCTCTGGGCATCCCCAGCCCTGCCTGTGGGTCAGCTGGATGCATTTTGGGGTGTGCGTTGGTGCATGGGGGGATACAAACGAGTCCCCAGGGGGCTGCAGGGACTCTCATTGCTCTGCCTCAGAGGAGGATGCTGAGGCTGAGGAGGAAGGACCAAAGCAAACCCTGCCTGGGAGGGGCTGGCCACTCAACAAGGTTCAGTTCAGGCTGCGGTGGGGGGTAGGTGGGGGCCAGGGCTGGTGGCTTGCGTGTGTTTTGCAGGGAGGGGACTGGAATCCATTAAAGCAGCTCTTTAATTACCAGAGCGGGTGCCAGGAGAGCCCCATGCAGACACATGCACCTCACTGAAAGGTTCTCTGTGTTTGCAGCCACTTCCCACCCTGGTCACACTGGTTTTCTAACGGTGGAAAAACAGCTGGGGATTGAAGGCTCCTTGTTGCCCTAACAGCGCTGGGCTTGTGCAGCCAATGGTGCGGGCCAGCCTGCCGGCTGCCCTCCTTCCTGCCCACTGGACGATGCCAACAAGCGGCCCCTGTGTCGGCAGCATGCCTGATGCCACTGAACCCCCCTCACACCGGGATGCTGCTGGGGCACCCAATGGCCAGCCTGGTGCATTCCTTTGCCACAGCATCAGGAGCTTGTTTTGAGGCCCACTGAGTTGTTTGGGATTGGGTTTTTTTTCATTTTCATGACTTTATAAGGTAGCTGGCTTGCCTGTTGCCTGCCGGGCTGTGCTGCATCTACCCACTGTGCAAACACCAGAAGGGCTTGGGTGCAGCCGCCCAGCCCTGGGGATACTGTTGGTAGCTGAAATGCCTCCTGGTCCCCTCACAGTGTATACGAGCTCCCATCCCTGCTCCCAGTGCAGGCAGGGTGGCTGGGACCAGTGCTCTTGCCTCTGCCACGGGTGGCCCCGGGTTTCAGCCTCCCTAATACCCAGCCTGGCTCTGCAACGCCCAGTGGGATCCAGGGACCCCCTTGCCCTGGCTGCATCCTGGGCTGGGCTGTGCCCCTATCCCGGTGCAGGGCGGAGGAGCTTGGGGAGGAAGGGATCCCATGGGCTCTCTGAGAAAGGCTTCATTATGTTATACATTCCCTTCGTTTTACGGTGTGGTTTTATTTATGGCCGGGGAAGGAAACGAGCAGCTTGCAAGGCAGGATAAGGCAAACACAGCCGCTGCGGAGTGGCCCTCAGCTTTGGCCGGGGCTCTGCTGGGAGGAGGGGGTACTGGCTGGGGGGCTACCTTCTTCAGGGATATCCAGAGACCTGATCAGGTCCCTGGGTGCAGCAGGAGGGCTGAGCACCCATCTGGGGCTCTGCAGCGAGGAAATCCCAGTTCAGTGGAGACAAGTCACACATGAGCCAGTCTTGGGCTACAGCAACAGCATCCAAACCCAGTGGGGACCTCGGGGACATCCCATGGTCTCCCTCATGCTGGCAGGATGGGGCAGAGCCAGCCCAGCAAAGAGGCCCTGCCCTGGGAAAAGCCTCTCCCTGTTCTGCTCCTGGGGTTTGAGATTTGTGGGATGGGGTGTCATTGGCACGATCCATCCCTGGTGTGATAACTCCTAGTGCAGTGGAGGGCTTTTTCTCTTCGTACCCACATCTAGGATTTATCCTCCATGACTCCAGACAGTGCTTGCAAGCTCCCACAACCCACGCCAGGGCTGTACGTGCTTCTCAAACCTCAGCAATGGGAATGAGAGCTCCAGCTCTCGCCTCCCACCCTCCACCTGGGCCTCCCTTGCAGCAGAGCTCGCCGAGGCCGGCACTTTCCAGGAGTGTCGGCCAGAAGAGATTGCTGGAAAGCAGCACCCAGGAAACTGCCAGCAAAACTGGGACTGATCAACCTCCTCGGGGCCACTGACCACTATGTGCTTGCCAGAGGTGACCATCACCCTGGTTTCAAGCGTGGGAGGAGAGGCCATGGGCTGGGGTGCTCTGTTTCGCCCCTGTCCCACTAGTCCCAAAGCAGATAATCCGCCCCTACCTCTGGCTGCACTGAGCCGCTTTGAAATCCTCCGCCTGTGTTTATGAATTCAGTTCCTCTCCCAGCTCCCCTGCCAGCTGCTCTCCCGCTCGCCTTCCCCTGGCTTCTGCCTGACAGCTTTGGGAAGAAAAAAAGCCTTTTTGTAGCCCACGGACTTTGGGGCCAGGGAAGAACATTCCCCCTGCTAATTCTGCGCTGCCTGGGAGGGGTGCTTCCTGTATGGTTCTGTGTCCCGCCAGCCCACGACCCTTTCCCCAAGGCGAGTGCCTGTGAGTGCCTGCCTCCCTCATCCTTACAAAGCAGCCTGAAGGAGCTACTAAAACTGGAGGCCGTAAAGCAGGGTCCAGAAGGCTTTTGGCTGAAGCTCTGGAGCTCCAGCCCTCACTTATGCAGTGTGGTTTTACGATGATTCAAGCAGCCCTAAAGCTGATGGTATTTCCTGTGCTCTCTTGCTTGGCCAGATGCAGAGCCATGGAGGGGAGGGCAAGGAGCTGATAGTTGGCACTGGCCACACATCAGCTGCGTCCCCCTCACAAAGGTCACCGTGCTCTCGGGCATCCCCGGGGCGAGCACCCTCAAAGCCTGGCCCAAGAAGGAGCAGGGATGGAGAGCTTTTAATGATGTGTGGCTGAACAACTCCAGAGGGACTTAAGGAATAAGCCCGAGCTGGAAGCCGTGCTTGGAGTTGTTGCCCTGGGAAGCAAAGCTGGGGCGGGGGGAGAAAGAGGGAGGATCTGGGGAAGCGGGAGGCTCAATGAGGCCTTTGTGCCATCCCCTGCAGTGTGACTCAGGCTCACTCAGGCTCCTGCTGCCAGGAGATGTAGGCCTGGAAATACTGTATCAGCCCCTGAGGACATGGTTTCCAAACCATCCAAAATTGGGTTTTATTCTATTTTTCCCCCATCTTTCATTTCTGTTTCTTTCTCCCCCTCTCTCGCTGGCTGGCAGGTTTTCCAGCTCCACCCTGCACATCCCAGCCTTTGCTCCCACAGCTTTCCCTACTCCAGCTCCACTCTGGCTGCTTCCCACCGGGTGAGGGAAGAGCTTGCAGGGCTGCAGGAGAACACTCAGTGGCATGCCATGGGACGATCACAGACTTTGAGGAAAACCTGGGCTGGAGGCAAGGTTACCAGGGAGCAGGGCACCCAGGGTGCATAGCCCACCTGCAGATCCCTGAATCCCATCCCTGCCCATCCGATGGAGATGGTGCCCATTCCCAAGCCCATCCCCAGCCCAGGATCCCCAGCTCCTGGAAGGAGCTTTCCAGCATCCACACCATCCTCAGGGGTAGGGAAGGAGCTTTTAAAATGGTCATCTGGGGTGATCTGGCTGTAGTCGTGCTGGCAACGCAGCACCCATAGCCCCTGAAAGGGGAAGAAGAGGGCATTTTTTGCTCATCTGCAGTTGATGTGCTAAATTGTCTGCTTTTCAGTCCCAAATGCAAAGAAGCTGAGTGGGTTTTTTTTCCCCTGTTTTTAGACCTGAAACCCTGAAACCTCTCCTTTCCCCATCCTCTCAGAGGTCTCCCTCCCTCCCCTTCCCCACCACTGTTATCCCCGTGGCTTTTCCATCTATGAGAAACAAGCAGCAGGGTGATGTTTATAGAGAAAATAATTGCCTGCTCTATTTCTAGCGTGGGGGGAACGTATAGCTGGCCACGGGGGGCTGTGGGGGTGTGGAAGCGGGCTTGCACATCCCCTCCCAGGACAGGAGGCTTTTCTCAGCCACATCTACCTCGGGCCAAAAGTTCCCTCTCTCCTCCCTGGCTCCCAGAGGAAATGACCCCGGTGGGCCCAGAAATTTTTGTGGGATGGGATGCAGAAAACCTTGGCTGGGAAAGGGAATGGGAAATTCCTTCTGACCCCCCCTTGCTCTCTGTCTGGGTACTGGGGAGCACTGGAGGGGCTTATGGCACGATAACGGATGGGGAACAACCATTAACATGCCAGGGGATGGCACCACAAGCTGCTGGGGGCTCTGACTCCAAACCCCAACTCCCTCGCCTCCCTTCCCCCTCCCAGCCCACAGCAAGGCGGAAAAACAACCACTAGAAAGCCAAGATTTGGGCAAAAGAAGCAGCAGGGATTCATGGGGGCCATCCCAAGCTGACTCACAGCCCATGGAGGCTCCTCACAGCCAGTGAGTCATGGCCATGGATGAATGTTACTCTTCTCTCTCCTTGGCTTGGAGGCACGTGATGGGACCAGCCTCCTTCAAACCATCCTGTTTGCCCCATGACTTTCTCTGCTGCCGTCAATTTTTTGGCAGCGCCCTCCCTTCACTGGGATGCTTTCCATCTGCTACTGTCTGTCTGTCCGGCTGTCAGGCAGCCAAGAGCAGCCCCTGGGTGCAGGGCAGCTCCCAGAGGTATTGCCCAGAGCGATGCACAACCAGCACAGGCAACACACCCGGGAAGGAAGGATGGAAAATGGGAATTTATCACCCTCTTGGATCCAGGGCACAGGGCATAAACATCTTTCACTCCAGCTCGCTGATGGATGGCAGGAGGATCCTTGGAGGCCCTATTTGGTCTGTCCAGAGGATGAGTGAGAGCAACAAAATGGGCAACAAATCTGCATCCTCCCCATCCTGGAGCTGGGAAGTCCCACTCCTCTGGTTTTAAGCCCAGCTTTGCAGAATCCAGAGCAATCTGGGCTCTTCTTTGCAAAGCAGTCCTTGGCTTTGCCACAAGGCAAAGTGAGTTCCCTGCTTGTGGCACGTTAACAAAAAGCATCAGGTCTGTTTGCAAACTTCACAAATAAAAAGACCATCGTGCAGGCAGGTCATTCCCATCAGAGTGGCTCAATAAGAAAGATCATAACACATTTCTCTCAACCTCAGTTTCTCTTTTAGACCCCATCCACAGGCAGCATGGCAATGTGCAGCCAAGCGCAGGCCACGATGGAGATGCCTCAGGGAAGGGCTGCTTTGGGAATGAGGGGTCTCCAATGGGCACCCTCCTTGCTCCATGTCTCCACGAGGTTTGGAGATGGGAGATGGGAAAGGGGCTGGTTGCAAACCTGGCTGCAGAGCTGCCTTGCACCTGTGAGGGTGACTTGGGCATGTGGAAATGTCTTGAGATGCCCAGGCGAGACCTGGGAAGCGTACAAATTTGAGCTGAGGAGTTTCTTGGACTTTCCCAGCTGAAGGCTGAGGGTGATGCTAATGCTTGAGCAGGCTGCCTTCCCAAAAAGGAGACAAACTGGAGCCCGGATCCTCCAGGCACCTGGAAAGGGCTGAGGGAGCAGCCCCTGGGAGCCGAGGCTGGGCTGAGCCAACGCCTGTTGTGAACAGTCTGTGCTTTGAGCTTTATTTAGGCACACAGACAGCTTTAGCCTGCCGCCTCCAAAGCCTTGTTACTGTCCAGCCTTCAACCTGACGTTAGTTTCTCCGGGTGAGCTTAACCCTGTCCTGCGATCCTGGAGGAATGCGCTTATTATATATTTGCCCACAGCCCTCTGTTGCTAAATATAAGAGTGAGACGAGAATATTCCTCCTTGATTCCCACGATACCAGTTTGTGTTCTCCCCCCTTTTCAGCCTTTTTCCTGTTCTTTCCCATCAGCTGGAAACTTTTCCAGCTGCTTGGAGCTATGACCTCAAAACATGTGGCGCGTTCACAAAGAAGAAAGTTTGAATCAATCAGTTGTGGAGGAGAAGAACAGCTGAGGTGGCTCCCTGGAGGTGATAACCCCAGAGAAGGCAGGAGGGCTCCTGGCCTGGTACCCTGGGGCAGACACCAGTCCCTGCCCACGAAAAGGTACCAACGTAGCCACGGACAAGCCAGGCTCATGCTTGCCTTCCAGGGATCCCCATCACTAGTGCTGGGGATCCACCCAAGACTTGGGGGTTCCCTTTTTGGCAGCCTCTTGCTGGAAACTTGGGGTGAACACTGCTCACAGAGACCTTACACATTTGATTTCTTCTTCCTCCCTTCATCCCTCCTTATTACAACCCCTCAGTGAGAGGGTTTTTGGGGAAGGGTGACCTCACTGGGAACCGGAGGAAAGACAGGCTGTCTAAAAACAGTTTACTAAAGCTTCACACTCAGATGTCAAGAGGACAAGTTTTACGAGTGTTTTTTCTTTTTGATATAATCTTATATTTGTTGATGTGCACGATGACTCTTTCCATTTCAGGACTGGGCAGAAAGCCCAGGTCCCTGAACCTGGGCTTGGAGGCAACACAGAACACCCCAAAAAATGAGTCTGTCCCCAGCCCCATGCTCAGCATGCTGCTGATGGCTGCTGTGTCTCTGCCTGATGGGATGGAGGGATGGCCCAGGCACAGCAGTGCCTGGCACAGGTGCTGATGGTCTCAGCAGGGATGCTCCTGAGGGGAGGGAGCTTGCAAGAAGCCAGTGACCAGACCCAGGGTTGTGGCTGGCACATCTGCTTTGGCCAGGTGTAGAAATAGTCCCCAGCATCAGGAAATGGGTGTAAACCCCCTTTCCTTTCCCAGCCCTGCCAGGCAGCTGCCCACTGATCCCTGGAGCAGTGCTCCGGCCATGGGTGGTGTTACCTGGGGGGAATCTGGGGGTTTGGCCAGTGCCAGTGAAAGCCACATCCTGTTTTGGTAGGTTGCTCCATTCTATTCACCATGAAAGAGCTTGGGAGTGCCAGGGCAGCTCTGGGAGCCAGCCCAGACACCCGAGCAAGCAGTGGTGCCGCAGGGTGAAATCCCTGGCCAGGATGGAAAGGTTGGGGCTGGAAGGAAGAAGACCACTTTGTTCATTAACAAAAGGGATTTTTTTTCCACTCAGCTTGCCAGGCATCGTCATTTTTGGGTGATGGAAAAAACCAGAATGAACAAGGCCGGAGGGAAGGTGAACATCCCAGAGGCCACTTGCTCACTGGGGAGGGAACAGGGACAACAAAGGACCTGCAGGGACCTTGCTGGTGCCAAGGGCCACAAGGCTCAGCTCTGGGATTGTTCTTGTCCTCCTCCTCACACTGACACAGGCTCGGACACAGGAGACGGTTGCGGAGCAAAAGACCAGAGGTGGTCAGTAATTCCTTTGGAAACTGCCTAGAGCAAGTTCCTGCCCCAGCACTGGTCAGATCCCTGGCACCCAGAGGGAGGTTTGGGGAAGAGAAACTGCTCAGTGAGATGTTATATTATTTTTTGGGTGAGTTAGGGAAAAAAAATGCTTTTTAAATACCCTTCACTTCTGAAGCTGCGGATGCCACTAACCCCAAGTGTAGCTTGGAGGGTCAGGCTAAGGTGTGGACCTGTCCTGAGCAGGATGAGACCCACGTCCAGACCCTGCAGAGCCTGCTGAGGCTCAGACCATCACATGTACATGCATCCCGGAGCAGGGGAGGGAGCAGGAGACAGAAAGCTCAGGGAGGAGGCGTAGGGTGGGACCAGGACTGCGGCATGGCTGTTGGGATGCTGAGGCAGGGCACACGACCATGCCAAGACATCTGTGGTCAAACCTGGACACTTCTTGGACAAAACTGGATGTAAATCATCCACTCTGCTCCTCACCAAGCCTGTGCCCTGTAGTAATCCTACTGCCCCACTCCATCCCTGTGCAGCAGCCAGCATCTCCTGCCCTCCCCGCTGCCAGAGGCCAGCCCATCCTGCAGCACCATAGCTCCTTCTCCTGGGGGAGACCCTCATCTCCAGCTGGTCCCTGGTGGGTCATCACCCAAGGAGTGATCCTGCATCCCTCTGGGGCTGTGCCAACAGGAAAGGTGACCCCCAGCCGCCCTTGGTGCACAGGACAGATGGACGAAACAGAGCCAGGAGGTGACCCCCCACCCTGGCAAATGCTGTCCAGCCCTGTCCTCCCCACCACCACTGTCCAAGCTTTTCCGATGAGAGGGGCTGCCCTCACAGAGAGCTACTGTGGCAAGACCAAACATGGTCATCGAGGGCTGTCTCTCCCTGCCAAGGCTGTGGGACATCCTGAGCTCCATCCCCATGGCACAGGGCTGTGCTGGAGCCGGGAGGGTGCCTTTCTCCCACAGGCTGCCCATGACGCAGACCAAAGCCCTGCAGCTCCTGCATGTGTGTGAGGAGTGAGCCCCATCCCACCCGGCGCCACGTGTGTATGTGCCCCTGGAGAAAGCATCAGTCACCAGCACCCTGAGAGCCATGGCGGGTGGGCAGCCCCGCTCCCACCCTTGCCTTTCCTCACAGGGGAACCTGGCCCAAACACCCTGCCTGAAACCAGGCAGCTGCCTCTCCTTGCTCCTGCCAGCTTGGCAACAGGTCCCCCACACCCCTCTGAGGGCCAGCCTGCACCCATGGGTGCCCACACCACTCCCCGCTAGGTCCCCATCCCTCCCATCCTACCCAGTGCACCCAATGCCAAGCCTTATCCCCCCGATTTCTCACTGCTCCATCCTTCGGGTGGGCTGGTGGAATGGGGCTTACCTCCGGCCGAGGGTCCTGCGCAGGGGTGCTGGGGCTGGCAGGCCAGCAGCAGCAGCAGCATGGCAATGCCACCTCGGGCACCCATGGTGTCCCCCAGGCTGGAGCAGCGGCTGAGGCTCCGGACTCGGCACAGCCTCCACCAGCGCCTGCTTCCAGGCGAGGGCTGCTGCTACTACTATATTTAATAAAGTGGAGCGAGGGAGGGACCAGTAACTTCTCCCGCCTGTCAGAAAGGAGGAATTTGCTCAGATTACAAAGTCAATTTTCTCTCTTAAAGGGCTAGAGGTTTCCGCCCGCCCTCCCACCACCCAACCACTGCTCAATGCTCCCTTGTTCCAGCCAGGGCGAGGCAAGGGAGGAGCGGCTGCCAAGGCGGGAAGGAGCCCAACACGGCATGCCACGGGTGGTTCTGGAAGCACCGGGAGAAGCGGGGTACCCATGGCTCTCCCTAGCACTTTTTGGGGAGCAAAACCAGCTCCTGGTGTCCACGCAGACCCAGATGAGTGGCTTGGACCCAAAGCCGTGTTAGCCATCCCTGGGTGTATTCCTTGGCAAGCCAGCCTGCCAGCCACCATGCCACCTTCCCTGCCACTTGCTCAAGCAGCTCTCCAAGCCTCGCACCTCTCTCAGCATGACTAAAGGCAATCAGGATGATCCTCAGCCTTCAGGGTTCATAACAGTCCAACCATGCTAGCATGACACTGGGAAAAGAGCCTTCCAGCTTCTCCCCAAATGCAAAGCAAATGCCACATGTGTTCTGGGGACAACCTTTCAGAGACACAGCATCCCACCCAGCCTGGGTCCCTGCTCCTCATCCCACAGAGCCTCAGTGGGTTTTGGGGCTCTCCTTGTTCACGCTGTGGCTTGTCTCCCAAATCTCCATCCCCCTCCAAAGCTGCTCCCAGCCTCCTGCTTGATCTTGCGCAGCACACCCCTCCTTCCTCCTGTCTGTATTTCATGTCCTTTTTCCCCTATACCGCGTTTCACTGATGGATTACATGTGGCTTGTTTCCTCCTGATTTATTTCTAACCTCTTTAGGGCCCTTGGTGTGACTTTGCCATCTTCAGCAGTGTTTGCAACACCTTCCAGCTTACAGTCATCTGCAAACATAATTAATTTGTTGTTTACTCTTGCTTTCAGATCATTAATAAAGACATTAAATAAACCTGGGATGTGCCATTTTCTCAGTAACTTTTTATGAGTAATTGTCAGGAGCTCACTAAGTTCATTAGCTAATTCTATTTAGTCTGGGGGTTACATATTATCCAGACTTGCTGATTTGTACAGATTCAATTTTGCCAAGAATTCCCTTTCCTGCTCTTTACCTTGAGGTCTACCAAGGACCTCTGCATTGCTTTGCTTCCTGCCTGTCCTCCGTGGTCCTCCTCTCTTCGCCCTGTTAAGGGCTGATTGAGGGACAGAGGCATACAGGGCTTGGCCCTTCAGGTAGAGGTTTGATCTCAACTGTCTCCATCATTCATGGGTAACAGGCAGGCTGAACGTGCCCAATCCTCTCCTACCCGCTTGGCACAGAAGGTCCCACTCTCCTCTCTGGAAGGATGCACCAGGACCACCTCCAACCCACCATCAAGCACCCCTGGGTTTGCTCCTGGCTCCCTGTCCCCAAGCTTGCTTTGCTCCCTGCAGCACTGGGCATGGGCCACCTTTTGCCAGGAGCCTCGGGCAAGGGCAGCAAGTATGGCTTGAGGAAGAAGATGGCTCCGAGCACCCTGAGCATCCACCACCTCGGGGATGCTTGCTAGCTTGCTCCTGCCACTGCAAGTCGTGTTTTTCCCTGCTCCAGCAGCTGGGATCGCTGCTTGCTGGCTGTGCTGGCTTCAGTGTCACCCAGCACTGAGTGGAAGAGGGTTGGTGGGAAAACATCAGAGACAAACCTGGCAGCAGTGAGCACAGAGTAAAACCTCCACTGCTTTTAAAATTACTATTCTTTTTTTCCCCTCCAATAAGGAAACTACAACCTCTGCTTGAAACCTCATGTGTTACCCAGAGGAACATCCCCACCACAGCTCAGGCACTCCTGCTGCAGGCTGCTTCGGCCTCCCCCCTAGCTGGAGCCCCTCGAGCGCAGCCCCATGCCCCATGTCTGGCCAGCACATTTGCTATCCCTCAGCCAGGCCCTGACGGCAGCCGGGGATTTGTTTTTCCCTTTCCGAGCCAATATCTGGCTGAGTGGTGGAGGGGCAGAGCCAGTGTGGAGTGGTGCCTTCGCACTCCAGGCAGCCCTGCCAGCCTAGCTCTTCCCTGAAGCCCGCATCGGTGGAGAGGGACCCGCATGCTTTCTCCCCGAAAGGCAGCTCCCAGCTTAGGGAGCTCATGCCTGGGTGCTCCCACTTCCATTTGCAGGAAGTGGGGAGCTGCCGTCAACCTTTGGTGAGTGCCCACCATGGGGGAAGCAAGCTGCCGGGGTGGGCAGGGGGCTGTGGGCTCAGGGTGTGCTTTGAGGAGGGCTGGGGGAAAAGTAAGAAAAGTTGAATTATTTCCTTCCCCTGCAGCTCAGCAGGCTGGGGTTTGAGGCAGCCGTGTTCTCCATTCCTTCCGCTCCTCTCAGTGCTGGCTGGCCCCCCGACC
>JAVSBS010002676.1:0-64157 GCA_033124195.1 Coracias cyanogaster | reverse complement strand
CAGTGCAGCGGCCCCCGACGTGTCTGAGGAACAGTGAACTGGCCCCCTGTTTAAAAAGTTTGAGGACCCCTGGTGTATACATTAAAACAAACAAACAACAGGGCAGGGAAAAAAAAAAAACAGGTCCTCCTTTAAGTGAGATAGATGTTAATAAGGTCCCAGTCAAAGGGCTGCAGAGGCTCACCTCGCGGCAGAAGAAGACAGGTCCGGGCGAAGTATGGGGGAGGGGAAAGCCAGCCAGGGCAATGAAAGCAGCAACCGACTGTTCCCCTGCGAAGCCCCGAGCAAGAGAGAGGCAGCTGACTCCACCCCCCCCCTTTTTACCAGCCCAAATCTCGAGATATTTCTGTCCCTTGAGATAAACCCCCAGGTCCCAGCAGTTTATGGGAAAAAATTCTATAGGTAAAAAGGAACAAAAGGAAAGAAAACCTAACCCCCAACAGGCAGTTAGTAAAAGGCACAAGACTGGACTTATTCTGAAGTAATCTTGGTTTTAAACTGAAAGAGGGTAGATTGAGATTAAATATTAGGAAGAAATTATTTACTGTGGGGGTGGTGGGACACTGGAACATGCTGTCCAGAGAAGTTGTGGATGCTCCATCGCTGGAAGTGTCCAAGGCCAGGTTGGTGGGGTTTTGAGCCACCTGGTCTAGTAGGAGGTGTCCCTGCCCATGGCAGGGGGGTTGGAACTAGATGTTCTCTAAGATCCCTTTCAACCCAAACCATTCTATCATTCTGTGATTCTATGATATGATATAATATGGACATTAGGTTTCATCAGCAGCTGTTTCACTTGAAAGATATGCTCCTATTGCCTAACAGAAACCACTAAGGCAGACATAAACATCCTTAATCAGTTTTGCAGGAATAATGTTTTGCACTAGAAACCCCTTCCTGATTTTGTTTTTTTTTGTTTGCTCCTTGTATATCCTTTTCCTAACACAGTAGAAGAAACAAGTCATTAAGTACAGGGGAAGCAAGTTAGGCACAAGTGCACACACTTGGTGAATTTGTGAGGAGTTAGAATTTGTGGTGGAAAGGAGGTGATGAAATTTGATAAATGATTGAGAGAGGGAACATTGATAGGTAGAGATGTGGAAAGATTGAATCTCCCTTGAGAAGATGAAAGGACAGTTCAGTAATTGGGAACAGTGAGGACCCATTTGGAGGCAGAGAGGAAAAGAAGAAGTAGTTAAGATAGTACAGTTGTTTTCAGATCTTCAGTTCAGCTCCAATGCACTGAAGTAGTGATCTGAAAATTAAAAGAGAATGGAGTGGGAAAAATGTTTTGTTTTACTGAAAAACACACAGGCTTTTATCGTAAATATACATTTCTGATTGTTAACTTTTGCATTAAAGGAGTTTATAAAACAATGGTATCTGTCCCTCTCCTTATACACTAAAAATAAGTACAGTTTTGGTGAAGAATCTGGACTTTTCCTACTCATTTCAGGTATACCCAGACCTATTGTGCATGCATGGCACTGTACCAGGATTATACACTGTAGTATTATTCAAATATGCAAAGTCCCATTGACATAATAGTCAAGGGAGAGTGTGATTTAGTGTATCTGTAATCCACATATTAAAGCTCTACAAGTATGATTTGACATGACAGTCCATAATGCCTTTAAGGTTTAGCTTTCTATTGTGTCTCTGACATGTACTCCACAAATTACAGTATAGGACTGTCTCATGAAATTCCACTTATGATCCATAATTTTTGTTACATTTATTAGGTATATGCGTATCTATGCATATATACATGTATATGTCTACAGCTTTTAAATATCTACCCATGCGAGATGAGAAACCAGAGATAATGCCTTCTTCCAGTCTTTAGTTCCCCCTGCTGTGCCTATAAGTTGAAGTAAAGTAACCTTGAAGGGCTGTAGAATGTGTCTGTGCCATCAGCAAGGGAGTAAAAGGGGAGGTGTCTATGGGAACACTAATACTTATACTGCAAGCTGCCAACTCCACTGACATGTCTCAAATGCTCAGTGATCCATTGCATGCCATAGTCATCCTCTTTCATTCTCATCAAGCACTCACTAAATATGATAAGTTCCTATTCCCCAGCCCACAGTTGCAAGGAAGATCCTGGAGGGTTTGATAGTTGTTCCTCTGCCAAGGATCATGGATATCAGTGCCACAGAGTTAATGGAATTGAGCCTGGTAGTATCTGTGGTCTTTCTTGCAAAGTCCCCTTGCTTCTATGAAAAGGGGAGATAGCAGCTGCTGGGGAGGAGCAGCTTCATGTTTCTTCTAAGAGCCTAAGGGCATCCTGGATGGTAGGGACCATAACAAGATATACTTGCTGCCAGTAGCATCTATGATGGACTTATGTGAATACACTGATAATTAGCTTTGAGACAAAAATGCGTAATTCAGACTATCTGGTGTCATTTGTGGGTGCTAGAACCTGCCTGCCTGCACGGTGAAGCAAGGTACTTAATGATGTGTGGTTTGGATGTTTAACTAGGCATGGCATGATTTTTCACCAGCAACAGTGTTAGCAACAAAGCGGTATCTGCTATAAGTAGATGGCAGCTCCAAAACCAGCCCCAGTTAGCTAAGAATTTTATCCCCAAGGAATTGTTCTTGGATCTAGAAATGAGATTTCTTAATGAGGAGGAGGGGTGTTTCATGGCAGTAGCATGCACCCAGGAAGAGGAACCCTAAGTATCAGAAAATCTTTTAAATTATATTGAAAATAATCTGATAATGAGACTTTGTAATATATACATAGATATGTACACATAAATACTTATATATATGAGAGGCTTTTAAGAATCATTTGAATGCCTTGATGAGTTTAAAGTTTTCATAATTGTGTGAGGATGCAGCCCTAGTCACTACTTCAGGGTAGTGAGAGAGAAGACTCAGGAGGGTGTTTTTTTAATAACCTTAACACATCATGCATTTACATCTGTGAGCTCTTCTCTGTTCACACTGCTATCTTATCATTAGCTCAATCTAATGCTCCTAATTTAGTATGCTTTGTCTTTGCCATAAAGAATGAGAGTGTCTGTCTAAATTATTAGATCACTATAAAGAGAAGGTCTGTTAGTGTCCTTTCTATCCAGCATATCATGTGGAGAAATATGATAATCCTCATTATGCAGCATTCCTTTCTCTGGGCCTGATCGGGTTCCACAAATAGGAAATGTTCAAACTGGCAATATTCATTTACATAGCTTGCCTGTTTGCCTGCTGCTTTTCCACTGGGACCTGTCCCAGGCTGCTTCAAAACCTTTCAGTGACCACTTATATTAGTCTGTTTTTTCCACTCTTGCACTCGTGAACCGTCTGATATTTTTATGTTAGCTTTTAAACATTTATCTCTCTGTCTGTTTACTGCCGCCCAAGCAACATGCTTCCTGAGCCTTGTCTGTAGAAAAATGCACACCAGAGACTCTTCCTTTCAACAACTTCTAATTAGGCTGCTGAGGTTGAGGTCTGAGCAAAGCAATTTAAAGGGTAACTTCCTTGCTCTGGCTCCAGTGCTTCCTGCTTACCAGAGCTCGCTGCTTAAGAAGCTTATCAGCAAACTTCCTGCTGGTGAGACACTTGCCAATCATCTGACATTACTCGTTCACCGTATCAATGAGCTGGACTGCTGTTTTGAGAATAATAAGAATTAGAAAAAGGAACTGACCTTGTACAAAGGAGAGTTGTGGCTTGCATGCAGAACACAGCTGCTGTTGCGAGTAATGATTCCATTTCTGGGGCACACACAGCATCACTAGGTGTAAATACTGCTGCTTCTGCCTGAAATGCATGCAAAAGTGGCCTTTGCACAGTCTGCCTCTTCTAACTCTTGATGTTGGTTGCCTTGAAATTTTTAAGGTATTTTTTTACTTTTCCCACAATGAAGGAATGGCTCCCTTTTGTGGTTTTTCCTCCTCTCACTTCCCTGACAGAAAATATTATTTTAAAGGTAAACAGTTTTTCTGGTATGTTGTTCTTAATTCTGTTTTTTCACAAAATAACTGTTCAGTCAATGCAAACAGCCTTAAATTTAGACAGGTATGCAACATGCAGCATTAAAGTTGTTTAAGAGAGCTTTGTATTGCACACTGGCCCATTTGGCCCATTTGTGAAATTAGATGTTTTTTTTTTTCTTAGAACTTGGATAACAAATGTAATTTTCTTTTTTCTGTTCTGTTTAAGAAAAAAAAAAACACACATAGAAAACGTAAGATTTTTATTTCTGCTATTCACTCCCAAACCTTTACCTCCTTATTAAACTGTAGGACATAGTTATGTCATTATTCCTGCTGAACCTACTGTTCTTCATCCAATAGTCAGTAAAGAAATTAGGGAAAAAAACTCCAGAAATGTACATTTGAGTCTGTATTTGATATATATTTAAATATTAATTTATCCAGGCTAAAAATTTATAATATAGATGTGAAAAAACCCCAAAACAAAAGATGAGAAATTATGACTTTGTAGTGTTCTCTCATTAGAGTTGTCCCTGAAATAATGTCTGCATTTTTACAATCTCTAAAGAATGCTGTAAGTTTTAAACATAATGTTTAACCTTTTCTTTTTGTAGTATTCATTTGACACTACAGAATTCTTTGAACAATTAACCAGTATAAAATGTCTTGTAGTTCTAAAACAGTGATACACTTCTGCTAAATTTAAATAGCTACTATAAACAAATAGAGGATGTTTACCATTCAGTCAGTTTCTCCATGCATTTTCTATGAAGATATATTTAAAATACTTAGATTCTTACCACAAGCGTTAACTGATTTTATGAAGCTCACTGTTCTCAGGTTGACTTCAATCAAGAGATGAATAATTTCTTTTCTGTGATAAGCATATTATAAATACTCAGGCACTTAGGGAAAAAGATGGATAGGGCATACCTTTATCCTTTGTGTCAGACTTTGAGACAAGGAAGGAGTTTCTTCTTCTGATTCTTCTTCATCCCATATGTTAGGGCATGACACAATTCATTTCTGACCATGCTGCCTTATGCTTTATTGGCTGCTTGCCCATTTCTTGGGGCAATTTCACAACATGTGTCTTGAGCTCTATTTGATTCACTCCTCTGAGGCTGATTTTGTCCCTTGGTGCCAGTGTCTGTAATATAATTGCCTGTGCACAGGCTGCTTGCAGACAGAATTCTTCTGCTGGGTACATTTTGACACACCCCATGTGGTCCTCATGGTTTGCCAAATCACTTGCTGCATTACAACCTGTTTTCTTGTCAGCAACAAGTGCCTTTCATGATGTCTTTTTTTTTTCTCTGCTGTCCAGGTATCATTTCTGTAATGACACCTGTCTTTTTTTTTGGGTTCTTCCCTGCAGAAAGAGAGTTAATAGCTAAGAATAATAAAAGCAATCACAGAATTTGTTGGTTCTTTGTTGTTACTGAGTCACAATTAAAAACCTAAACAGAGACTAGTTTAATAACATGATTAGATCCGTGAAAGGATTCAAGGTACAGCAGCTCCCTATCTTTTGGGCAATCAAGTTATTCACCCAGACACAATAGAGCTGGCTATTTCCCACTTTGTTATGACTAGCTCCACAATATCCTTTAACTAAACCAACCAGTTATCCGAGGCAATGGCACTTTTTAATCTTTCTCTTTGAAACGGTGACAATGCACAACACAAAGATGAGGAATCATGTATCAAAAGTGAACGCGAGAGAAGCAACACTCTAGCTTAGTGGTTCAGGCATTCACCTGAATGAAAAACTGCTTTGTTCAAGACCCTGTTCAAACAGCTGTTTATGTATTTTACTGTAAGTGGTATTTGGAAAAATTAACACTATAGAAGAACAGAGACATGTCTGTACAAGTCAATATCTCTAAGTCAGATGAGCAGAGTTGGGTTTTTTTCAGGACTGTAGTACTTACATTTAAACACTTAAATCCCAAGTTTCACTTTATCATTTTACCACTGGTCTTTATGATCAAGCCTTGTGGGTGTTACCTTACCTACTTAACAAGAAATACTTAACTCTTGCTTATATGATGTGGTTGACATTAGCATGCATTACTGATCTCAAACAGGTTTGCAAGTACTTTGAAGATCAGATTTTGGTACTCAGAGCTGTAGGTCAGTTTATTTCCAAACCAAAGGCATGGGTAACAGCACTGGAACAGGCTGCCCAGAGAGGTTCTGGAATCTTTGTCTCTGGGGACATTTAAAACCTGTCTGGACATGTTCCTGTGTGATCTACTCTAAGATCCTGCTCTAGCAGTGGGTTTGGACTACATGATCTTCAGAGGTCCCTTCCAACCCCTACCACTCCGTGATTCTATTATTAAAGATACTGTACAAGCATTCAGAATGAATGAAGTTTATGGAAAGAATTTTTTTTTTTTTTTTAATACTCAAATGCCAGTTTCTGGAAAGGTACAACCTTTGCACAGATATTCCAGCTGTACATCCCCACTAGTTGCTGTCTTGGCTCTACTCATAGGTTTTGAGTACGGATGAATCTGCCGAGCTTAATACTGTTAGTGCAAACTAATTACATGAATGTAAGAATTCAATGCATCCTTCTGGCACTGTGTATGGACAAATCTCAAAAAGTTTGAATATGCATTTAAAGATTTGGTCTGTTGCTAGTGGTTTTTTTGTCCTTTTTAGCAGGGTACAGGGAGGAAATACTGTAGGATCATGAGATTCTGGAACTAGAGGGTGAAAAAATGGCACATAATCACACTGTATTTTGTTATTACTGTTTCCTGTCCTTGGACTGAAAGTATCAAGTATAAACACAGCAAATACAAATGAAGAGTCAGGGAAACCCACAGTTTTTATTGCAAAACAGCTCTGAATTCCTTTGGCATTTGTTCAGCTAGGTTGCTACTCTGTCTGTACAGTTTTCTATCTTTCATCTATAAATATATTTGTATTTGGAAAGAGGTTATTTTTTCTAGACAGAAATGTCTAAGTACCTGTCTAACTGAAGTGTACATTTATTTATGACTAAAGAGAAATACTAAATGAAGTTAATCAGGTCATTAGTATACCTTCTTCAGTTTGACTCATTTTGATTGGTAAAAAGCCAAGGATGTCCTTCCCTTTACTCTCACTTCCATACTTCAAACAAGAAAAAAAAATCTTTCATGAAAGGAAAACACTTCTGATATATTTTAAAAGAAAATTGAAAGGAGTCAAACTTTCATCCTAATGTTAATGTTGTAACAGAAATGCTCATTAACTGATTAGTGACTGATGCAGTGCACTAAGGGTCAGTTTCTCACTATCATTATGTCTCCAGGGCAGAATATCTACATCTTATCTCTGTGGCTAAGCAAGTGTGAACTAGTAGCCAGGCCCAAGCACGTGATGCACATGTCTAAAGTGTTAAGTGCCAGAGGCTCTTGTGTTCGTGTTCTAAACTGTGCACTTTACATGGTGCCCACATACACAACTTCAACCTTGGTTCCATCAAATTTGTGCCAAAAAGACCCTTTCCTGTGCATTAAACCATGAAAACTTCATGCATTCATAAAGTACCTCTTTTTTTTGTCCTGGTGGAAATGACTGTAGTACTTCATGTGGCTGAAACAAGAATCAGGACAGGTCCTCCAATCTTCCTCCCTTTTTATCTCCTTTCAAAAATTCCCTACTAGAAGTACTTCCTCAAGATAGGGGTGCAGATACGTGTCTCCTCTTGGTACTGTGGGCAGGGATCAGAGTGAAAAGAGCACTGATAAGTCTATCTTTAATGCTTTGTTCACATCAAGAAAACTGCTTTCTTTGATAATGACGTTATCAAACACAGTTATTTATTTCATGATATGGAGCACACCGCCTAGGGGATCATGAATAATTCATAGACTGAGATTGAAAAGATATTTTTATGCTTGAGCCTTGTATTGGGAAGATGAAAATAATATTCTATTCTTTAAAGAATTTCAGAAGTTCTGAACGATCAACAATTAAGTGAATTAAAGCAAAAATACAGGGGTTTTTGCTAGACAAATTGGTGTGGGGGGAAATAAAGTGACATAAACCTCTTAGGTTATATATGCTTTGTTATGAAGAATAAGATATTGAAGGTTACTCCTTCCCTTTCCCTTTCTTTTTGCAGTTGGTTGAAGAGAATAAATGGATGTAGTGGGTCTGGCTGAGCTGATTTTCCATATAGCAGCAGTGTTTTTGTGCTGGGAGCTAGAAGGGTGTTGATAACACACCCACGTTATGACTGCTCCTGAGCAGTGCTCGTACAGCACCAAGGTTCTTCCCAACATTCACCCCCACAGTGGGATGGGGTGGGCAAGGTCTTGGGAGGGGACACAACCAGGACAGCTAACCCGAACTGACAAAAGGAGTATTCCATACCATATGACGTCAGCTCAGCTATAAAGCTAGGGAGAAAGAGGAGGAGGGGGGGGTGTTCCGTTGTCCTCCAGAGCAACCGCTACACATCTTAGAGCCCTGCTTCCTAGGGAGTGGCCAAACATCGTCTACTGATAGGAAGTAGAGAATAACTTTGTTTTCCTTTGCTTCTATTATTATTAAACTGCTTTTTGTTTCTCATCTTATTTTCCTCCCCTTTGTTTTTGCTCTGCTGAGAAGGGAGAGGGGAAGGAAAGAGGGGGTGATAGAGTGGCTTGGTGGGCACCTGGCGCTCAGCCAAGGTTAACCCACCGCAATGGACTATGCATGCTGATGCTGCCCTGCAAACTAGCAGCCTGGAGAGTTCAGCCAAAAGAAACAGAGGAAGAGTCTTTGCTTGTAGTTGAATGGTACGAGCTAATTTTCCTCAAAAGTGATGAAGGAACTTGTCTTCCTTTTGACTACATACAGAGGTGATGTTGCTAGGACAACATGCAAAGTCAAAAAGCTTTTCTCCTTAAGTTGTAAGCTCCTTCTCTGTTTTATTAATCTGCAAATGTCTCATACATTTATAGAGCTGTATAAGTAATAATGTAGGGGACATTAAGTAGATCTTAATAGAAGCTTTCCATTAGCTCTTTCAAGCATGCAAGCATACATGGAGAGTACCTTCCTTAAATAATCAGATTTCATGATTTGGAAATTTACTTTAAGGTTACATAATACATGTATGGTTCTTTAAAACTTTAGGGAGGGCAGGAGTGGATCAACTATATACAGTTTCTGACCTAACTGTGAAATATTCATTATGGTAAATACGATCTATTGTTCCACCTTGACAGTGAGCTTGTTTGTGCTTTCCATTCCTGTATAGGTATTGTATTTGACATTTAATCACCTTGTGTGAAAAATATTAAGAATGTATGAAGGGTGGTAAGATAATGGATCTGAGACAATGGTGTGTCCAGGTTTGAGTTAGAACTGAACAATTCTGTTCAGTGATTTTACTTTTCAGCTCAGTCTCTTCTAACTAACTGCACTTTCTGAAGCTAACAGCATGTTTTCAGACAGTGTCTGCTTCTGGCAGTGATAACACTTGATGTTTAGAGTTATTACCAAGGACTGGTATGCAAACCAAGATCACTGTTAATTCTTGTGTACCACATTAGGGGGTGCAGAAAGTAAGATGTTGCCCCTGCGGTGAGGAGCGGTCAGGGCATGTGACCCTAAGTTGACCAATGAGGTATTCCATCCTATACATTTAATACTCAGTAGAAAGCTGAGGGATCATGAGGATCTTGCCTCTTCCTTCCCCTCTGGCTGGCTTCCTCTTCTTCAATGGCTGGTATCCAAGAAGGACTTCATCCATTCTACCTTTGATCCTGATTCATGTGTTCCTGAACCTATCTACTGAACCCGGTTCCCATCTGCTGCTGAGCCCAGTCTGGGACTTTCCTGATGCCTGCTCCACAGCGTCAGTGGTGATGGTGATGTAGTTGCCATCAGAGGGAGCTGGGTTCAATACTGCTTTTGTGTATATTTGTATATATTCCATTTTATTATTATTATTATCTTCATTTAAGATGTTCTATTTTTCTTTTTTAATCCGTAAGTGTCTCTCTCATTCCCTTTCTCTTCCTTTTGGGAGGGGGTCCAACAGTGATCCACAAGTCTCACTCCCTTATCCTCTTTCTCTTTCCTCTTTTAGGGAGGCAAAGAGGCGTTAACAGAGAGCATCTGTTGTAGGTCTGGTGGACTGACCCTAAACCTTGACACTGTGCCAATGCAAAAATTATAATTTTAAATTTAAATAGGTGTAATTATTATGAAGTTGCTAAATATATCACCTGGTATGAGCATTCATACAAATAAAATATACTCAGAGAGTGGTTTAGAGCAAACTAGTAGAGACTGTTTGTACTAGGGATTTTCAAGTACTAGGCATGACATAGCTTTTTATGCTTAAAAATTAACCCATAAAGCCATCTTAGATAAGCTATCTTCTTTAATGAAAATACTATGTTGCAATATTATAACCGTCCTTAGTGTAAAAGATATATTTTTTTCCTTTTGGATTTCTTTTTTAAACCTAAAAAACCTAATCTGTTTCAGATTTTTTTCCATCTTGGAGACAGCTGCTCTCAGCTTACTCTCATTGCTCTGAAGTGCTCCTGCATCTTAGAAGCAGCCTTAGCTTCTGGTGTATATTCTGAAAATTGTTTCATTTAATCTCTGCAATGAAGTCTTTTCAAAACTCTGTCCAGGCAATTGACATTAAAGCTTTTTGCTCCACAAGACAGCAGAGCTCTGCCGAACTGGATTTTAAATGAAAAATCACTTCTTCATAATTTACAGAATGCAGTCTAGTTCAAAGGAAACTATAGGATAGTGTTCTAGCCTAGAAGTGAACAAACATTAAGAGCTTCCCAAGTCATCTTTACAGGCCCTGGAGCACTTAGGTGAAATCCTATGACAGCTTCTTTTTCAGGTTGTTCAACACATTTCTTTAGCAGAAGGTCATATCAAGAAATCCTTAGGCTCACTTTCTGTGAGCACAGTATTCATTTTTAGAGATAGCCTACATTGGTATTTCTTTAAAGAACATTGCTTATAAGGTAAATTCTGTATTCCTATGATTTTGCTTTTGGCCGACTTTCACTATCACAGTATTAATTTTATAAATATAGGGTTGGTTTTATAATACCTCCACCATGGTGAGACTCCCTTTCACATTGGTACATGACACTCTCCCTAGTAGTTTATATACTGTGCCATGATCTATCTCCATTTTCTTCCCTTCCATTCAATTTACATTTTCTCACATCTGCTGAAAAGAACGGTATCTCCTAACGAATTTCCTACAACAGAGGGAAAGAAAAGTCAAATGATATACTGCTATCAACAGTTATAACTGTAATGAGTTATTCAGTGCCACTTATCTGCCTCTAATTATTTATTTGTACCTTGTCATAATCTGCTGCCATATACTTTTAAAAATGTTAATTCATTACGTGTTTTTATTCCTGTATGCAAGAACTAACTTGAAGGGGCAATGCTGCTTTCCAGAGTTAACTTTGATGAAGAAAGATTTAGGTAAATGACAGAATATCTGTTTTTACTGTTAGCATTGCTAAGCCTTACTTTTTGGTGCCTCATTCTTGACTGGATATCCCATCCTGAGCTTAGGAGCTTCCCTATGAAGCCTGTAGGGAGAATTGCTTCAGAAAGGAGTTTAACAGTTTTCAGGTTTCCTGAAAGTAGCCTGTAAAAGACTTGGTTAAACCACAGGTTTAAGGCTCAGGCTTATGTTCCATGCTTTTTCAAAGTGCAGACACTTATTAGGAGGTGTAGGGAGGCAACTTTGTTAGAGCTTTCAAGCCTCAAGCCCTCCCCTAAAAAAATAAACTGCTTTGAAGATAGAGCTCTCTCATCTTTAAAAAATAGTGACGGTGCCCCCTTTTTTTTTTTTTTACTAGAAAACTGGGTGCTTGGAAAAGTGCAGATTTAAAGAAGAACCACCCTGCAATCCTTCCATCTTTAACATTCACAAATACCATATTCCAAAGGGATGCCCTATCCACAAGAGTGGGTAGTGAAGTTAAGGTGTTAAGAGCAGTTTCGTGTAGCTTTCTAGAAAGTAATGCACTGTTCATCATGGTGGAAAGAAGATGGATAGATCTCTAGATCAGGTAATAAGAGTGTCCCTTGAAAAGGAGGTCAGCCACTATGTTGGGTTCTGTTTCTAGAGGGGTCACTAGGGAAAAAAAATAAAAGGCGAACAAAGAAAACCAAGAAAAGAGATCAGCACTGGGCTCTTTTTACTGATTCAGTGCTTTCAGTGTAAGGAAAGCAGAAAACCCTGACCACCTTTCTATTAGCTTAAAAGAGAGTGTGGAAGTATGATCACCTTCTTTGTTTTCTGGTATTTTTCTTTTTTGTTGTTTTTTTTTTTTAATCCCCTATCCTGAAAGAAAATGCATGTATGTGTGTGGCCAGTGTCTTGTATGGATCATGGTTTGTGTGGTGTGGGCTATGCATATTTTTGCATGACTTTTGCAAGCTTTCCATAACACTCAAGCAAACAAACACCTAGTCCAGACTCTGTCAGATGTAGAGGCCAGGATTAGAATAATGGCTGAATACACAGGAGTCAATGTGGAAGTACCTAGAGCTTGGACAGGTTCTAGGCCATCATACATTTGGATTTCCAGTCTTGAATTCTACCTCACTGACATTTAAAAAATTGTATATATCTCATGGTCCTTTGTGAACATTTTTGGTTTAGTGACCTACAGAAGAACTAGCTGTTAAGAAAAAGTGAATGTATATCTTTATAATCCTATCATTCTGCTGAATGTTTTATAGCCTTCACCCAATTATTCTCTGTCTCTGTGTGTTTATGTGTTTTTCTGCCCTCATCTGAAATCCAGTGGCTTTTACAAGAAAAGATTTTGAGACAATCCAGCACTCTGTAGTACTTATTTGAATGAAAGATAAAATTTGTCTCAAGTGAAAGCCTGTTCTTTATGTTTGCTACATAAATTGTGTGTTTTTTCTCAGTTTTTTTGTCCTTGTTGTTGATGGATCTTCTATTAAGTTACCAATTCTACAGCAATGCTACTTCACTAAGAAAATCACACATGAACAAGGTTGCAAGATATTCCTGGACTAAAGCAATAGAATTATAAGATTAAATTCATCCTTGTAATCTCTGCTTCCCGACAGTTTTGGCAGAACTCAGATTTGCTGGATGTGTTGAATTTAGTATCAAATTTCAGCGTGTACTAAGGATAAAATTGATTATAAAGCTGGAAGCTGGAAAGGAAAGAACCACTGAGCACCGACCAATGCACAGGATATGGAGGAACTAAGATAGTAAGAAATGCCTTCTTTGATGTAAAGACAATTAAAAAACCTCGGATGCCAATTGTGGTGGATTGATGCTGACTAGCAGCTAGGCACCATACAGCTGTCTGCTCCTCACTCCTTGTCCCCAGCAGGATGAGGGAGAGGGTAGGAAAAGCAAAAGTGAGAACATTTATGATTTGAGGTAAAGACAGTTTAATAAACAAAGGAAAGAGGAAGGAAGGAAAGGGGTGGGGGGGGTAAGGGTGGGAAGTGATGCAAAGGTGGTCACTCATGTCCTCCTCCAAGTATACAGAAGCCCATCCAATCTCTGAGCAATGACTAGTTACCCCAAAAAAAACTCTTCTCAATTTTATATCTGAGTATGATATTATATATCATGGAATATTTCTTTGATCAGTTTGGGTAAGCTGTCCCAAATTCTTGCCCACCCTCAGCCTATTCACTGCAGGGGCAGAGTAGCAAAGAGGGAAAGCCTTGATGGTGTGCAACTACTGCTCAGTAAAAGCCAAATTATCGGTGTGTTAACAACACTGTTTTACTCACAAATCCAAAACAGTATCATCAGGACTGCTATGAAGAAAACTGACTCTGTCCCAACCGCAGACATTATATCAGTCCTGGAAAATAAACTGAGAAATTAGGATGGAATGAAGTCTCAAAACCATCTATTCAGTCAAAGAAATTAAAAGGTTTAGCTCTTTTGTTGGGTTGTTTGGTTTTGTTGGGGTTTTTTTCCTCGTTTTTCAGGATGCTTGGTATCATTTTTTTCAGTGTCAAATCAGGTTTTGTTATTTTTTACATCAGTGACGAAAAGCAAAATGAAAGCACAAAAATAAGCCATAAAGTATGTTACATCACTTCCTTCTCTGGTTTTATCACAAAAAATGTCAGGATTGTATTCTGATGAATGGCCATTGCTTTACTGTCAGCGCTACTGAAAACATTTTTCTGTGGGAGTACCGCACCCGAACTGCAAATCACCTCTCATATGCTTATTAACACTAAGAATCACATGGCTCTGGGAATATCTGTGAATGTCCCATGGATTTCTATATCTGCTTTTTTTAATTTCCCTTTTCACAGGTTTACTTCTACTCATCTACACAGGAAGTTATCGAGAAGGTTATAGAGATAGCAAAAGGACCATTTTGTTTAGATCATAGGTAATTTTACCTGTTTTAGATAAGTCTATCAAAACATTAACCTGGCCTTAAATTCTCCAGAGATGTGATGTAATGTGTATAATATATTGTAAGGGTTAAGAGAAATCTATAGAAAATGTCTGCATAATCAGCAAAGACTTTAGCCTAGATGTATGTAAATTTACCTAACCCTAATGTAAAATCTTAGGATTTTTTCTTCGTCTTTTTGTTATGTTAATGGTCAAGACCAATGGAATATGTGAAATGTATGAAAATTTATGGGGTTTAATGTAATTGCTGTCATATTTGCAAGGCAAAATACAAGAAATGCTGTGAAGATTTGAATTTAATTTGCAAAGAGAAGAGAAGAAAATTCAGTTCATAAAGTCAGGTAAGTTTTCTCGAAGCAATTTATGTTTCCTAATGTTTTTTTCCATTCTTCATGAAATTCAGGAAAGATAATGCCTGTTGAGGTTTGGATAAATGCTGGGGGAAAAGAAAGAATTAATATAAAACTCTGACTAAACTAAACTGGAAAATCAAAGAAAGCTTGGCTAACTTCTACAACTAATGTTGCTTAATAACAAAGTGCTTTTCCTAGACCTTAATACTTCAACAGTGAAGGTCTGTTGGTTTAAGTAATTATTTTCCATGGGCATTTCTTATAAACTTTGTGATGCATTATTTTGCCCTTCTAAAGACTCAGCAAAAGGGAACTTAATACTTATAATGCCTTAATACTAGCATCTGTTAGTGCAAGTCTGGCATCTCAGGTAAAAACACCAATCAGACTTCAGAGAGAACAGACTGAGTTGGATGAACAGATTTCGTCTGCTGATCCTGTTGTGATGGCTGTAACCTCCTGAGCCAATGGCTTTAAGGTATTGTTGTCTTAAAGTGCCACAGGTGTGGGTGAGTAAAGTATATCAGTTTCAAAAATAAAGACTGAAGTTCCAATGTTGAAGATAATGACAAAATCTCTTTGACATCTGTAACTCAGAATGATGATTTAGGACTTCAGCATAGCAATTCCACAACTATATGTACCACAGTGTTATAGGTGACTTTAAAGAGACGTGTGCAGAAATAGGTGTGTGGATTCTGTTTGGAAAGCCAGAAAAGAAAGGTTTATCATATTCAGCATCTCCCCTCACCATCACTACTTCTAAAAGTAGGCATTAGTAACTGTTTTCCCATATATAAAAACAACACCAAAGCTTAAAATTACTTTAAGAATTAATCTAAGTAAAAAAAAATACACAACACTTATTTTAGACAGGTCTAGTTTTGCAAGTCTTATTTCCAGTTGTTAATGAAAACTGAGAAGTGCTATATGTATACACCACTTCTCACTTTTCTGCTACATATTTGTTTGTACATGAGCAAAATACTCAACCTTTTTAGAAAATGGAAGTAAAATATTTTCATGACACGAAAGCGTGATGATGAGGTTATTTGAAGGAGATTGCTCTGAAATCTCAAGTGGGTGAGTTTATAACTTAATACTTTTTTTTATTATTATTAAACGGATTGAAAATAGGATGTACTGGAAATCATATAAGCACCTACATTCTTTTAAGATTCTCTGCCTGATTTCTTGACCAGTCATGCCTGGATAAACCCCAGATAAACATCTGGATGCTTATCCAAAGTGAAAAGAACGCAATAAGTTTGAACTGTCTTCTTTAGCCTTCACATGAGGTTTTTATGAATAGCATACAATACTTAAGGACCTCAATGCTGCTCACTTCAAATAAGTTGGAGAAAAATGACTGTTTCTTGATACAGATGGAAAAGGAGTTATCTTTCAAAATAATTGAAATTAAAATGAATGATATCCACTGTATATAACAGTCTAAATCTAAAAAAATCTGATTAATTTTGCAAATGATAATCCAAATCCCTTTATCTAGGTATAGTGATTACGACCACTGGAGAAGCATTGCCACTTCCACAATGAAATGAGGTTTCTGCTTGCTACACTAAATTAAATTAAAATATCCAAGAATAATATTTCCATTTTTAATTTTTATGCAAAATCAAAGCAGTAAAATAAAATCTGGGAAAGGTAAATGAATTCACTGCTGGCTGCCTTAGTCATCTGTCCTCTTTTTTGCATGGTATGTTTCAACACTGTATCATTTGTTTTACTGACTCACTGTGTTTGACTTACTGACTTTGATGGGACTAATTTTCTGGATAAAGTCCAGCCATGTGTATATAATGCACATATATAGTTCAGCTCTTTTAGTTATACTATGACTTTTTGAGATTGTAATCTTAAAAGTAAACATCTCATAGCATGTATCATGTGTCATTTTATCTCTCAACAGAGGTTTACCTGACTGTTTAAACTAGCTCCAATTGCTAGCACTGTTTGTCCTTGGAAAAAATGCTACAGACAGGTGGATTATTTGATGCTGTCAGGTACTCAGTGGTGCTGTCTGTTGAGTAGGCAACACTTCTGATAGCACAGTACTTTCAGAATCCACGATATTAATAAAAAATATTATCTGTTGTTAAGGCTCCCATTCCAGGGGCCATAATTGTGGAAGGAGGAGCTGGGAATCACATTGGAATGACTTTCACAGCCATTGCTCAAAATGCACTTCTAAGTGTGGAAGAAAGAAACTGAGAGTGTCCAAGATCTTAGTATAGCTGAGCACATGATCCTTAACTTTCTCTGTATTTCAATATGTTTTCTTTTGCACTGACTAATGTATGATAGTGGTTGTCTAACAACTGTTTTTCCACTGCAGGGTCACTGTGTAAGTCTGGTTACTTCTTTGCTAAGATTTTCTCCTGAGCTTCCTGCAGTCTTTCTTTTCACCAGATATGTACTACTGTGCAGAAAAGTTCTGAAGAAACAAATCACCCTTGTGCTTATCACCGGATTTCCTTCCAAAGAGGCTGTAAATGTGGTTAGCTTACTCTAAATACTATTAAACGGGAATGAAGAATTAAATGCTATATGAACTGAGCTTGATTCCCTTTAGTCTTTCTCATTAACTGACCATTAAAAAGAAAATGTGAAAATTGCCTGTTCCAACTTTTCCTTTAGTAAAACAAACATGAGCTTTAGACTGCCATGCTACAGCCAATACATATATTGGAACTATATTATAGCTAATAGCTGCATCTCTGAGGACTTGAGACACATGCCACTGGAAAAGTCTAGCAAATTTCTGTTGTTTTCATACTGTAAGGTTGTGTTCCAGCTGGGCTAACACAAGAACTATCTTCTGCTCTCACTTTGCTGATCTCACAGAGTTGATATAGTGAAATTACTTTTCCCGTAAACAGCTCTGTGACCATGTGTAATTCTGTCTCTGTGCCTCAGATATCCTTGGATTGCCATCTATAAAATAAGAATATAAATTTGGAGGTTTTTGTAAAGATTTTTAACATCATAAGAATAAATGATAATATCTAAGTGTAAATTACTGTTGTTTATCATCATGTGTGAATATAAAGCTCTGTCTACTATCTTATTTCCACTCCTTGTAATGCAACAGAATTATAAATGTCAAATATATTTTTTTTTGTTAGTCACAATACAAGAATAATAAGTTTTGCATAAAACTTTCCAAAATAAAAAAAATTATATGATTCTTTTGGAAATACAGTGTATGTACCTTCTGAACAGAAAATGTTTCATTAGTGACTGCCATTTTAGAAAATATGTCTATGTCTATAGTGTTTGGTTTTCCCTGGGGAACAGCTGAAGATCACATTATTAAAAGTGCTAATAAATTACAGTATTTGTGTCAGTTAATTAAACCTGTCAGATGAAAAAATTATCTGATACATTGGATTCTATCTTTTTCTATCTCCATTTAGGTAATTTAGGGAAGTATATTTCAGAGTTAAGAAGAAAATAATTTCAGATTTGTGTTTGGACTTGAAAAAAATTAAATGAGTACATATTTTTTTCCAATTGGATGTAATATGACAAGTACATTTTTGCCCAGAAACCATTTAAATTATGAACTCATGTGAATTCTACATTTTCCTTTGTAAAAAGTCTAAAACATTTGATGACATGGTAATTTTGGGTTTTTTTCCCTGACTTTGTGTCAGGCTGTAATGGCCCTGAGCAGCATCACCTGAGACCCTGACAGATATTCTTTGTTCATGTGGCTAGGAGCATCTCTTCAGTTCAGGACTGGAACTTTAGTCACTGCACGAGGTATGGTGCAGGTGTATCTGTCTCAAGCTGAATGGACCCTTTGAATGTACACTGTAGATTTGTCCTTAGACCTTCATCTGGCCTTGTGTTTTTTTGCTTCTGATGGAACACCTGATTGTGGTCCATGACTTCGTCTGTTAAGGGCTATCAATGCTCCTTTCTTTTACCACCTTTGCTCTGCCCACCATTCTCAGATGCAGTGGGACTAGCCCCATCAGTGGGGCACTGCCTGTGGTGAGGTCACCTTGGGCTCATGGCTCATTTGCCTTCATGGAGCAGCACCACTCTTTAGGCTTCACAACACTGCAAATCTCATTACAGTTTCCTTTGCTAGAAAATGATGTCCCAGAAATATTCTTATCATATCAGATGAGGAATTCATCTGTGGTAGGATTAATCTGACCAAATGTAGTGTCTGGCAAAAGGCGATACAGTGTAATGCCTACATCTGAACTTGTTTCACAGATTCCCTTTATAGTCCCTTTATTATAGATATGAATAGGCAATTTTAGGCTGTAATTAATCTGACAAGTTTTAGATAGTGCTATAGATAGATCCCTTACTTCAGTGGACAGAAAGAGACGGATACTTACAAAAGAGGATGCCTATCATTTTAAATATACTCCCACTCTTTCTGGTAGCAGTAGTTTATCTCCAATTTCTATAGAAAGGAACTTGATCACTCAAAATGGGCTGACAGGAACCTTATGAAGTTCAATAAAGGGAAATGTAAAGTTTTGCACCTGGGGAGGAACAGCCCCAGGCACCAGTATATACTGGGGCCACTCATCTGGAAAGCAGATAGCCAGAAAAGGATTTACGATTCTTGCTGGACAACATCTTGAACACAAGATATCAGTATGTCCTTGCTGCAAAGAAGGCTAATGGCATCCTGGGCTGCATTAGGAAAAGTGTTGCCAGCATGTTGACGGAGACGATCGCTCCCCTCCACTCAGCACTGATGCCGCACTTGGAGTGCTGTGTCTAGTTCTGGATTTCTCAGATATTTGGAGCAACTAAGTCCAGCAAAGGGCCATAAGGATGATAAAGAGACAGTAGCATCTGATATATGAGCAGAGGCTGAGAGAGCTAGGACTGTTCAGTCTGGAGAGGACAAGGCTTGGGGAGAGCTTGTTAATATACATAAATACTCATGCAAAGAGGATGGAACCAGGCTCTTTTCAGTGTTGCCCAGTGACAGGACCAGAGGCAGCAGCACAGAATGAAACGGAGGAGGCTCCATCTAGACATTCAGTGATTTTTACTATGTTATTGTAGATAACTAACTTTTAAAAGTTAGGCCGACATTAGTTTAAAGGAATGTGGTGGGTTGGATCTTGGCTGGATGTTAGGTCTCCATATGGCATCCACTCTACCACTTACCTCCTCAGCTGGATGGGGGAAAGGAAATATACTGAAAGGTTCATGGGTCGAGATAAGGACAGGGAGAGATCATTCATGAATTACTCTCACAGGCAAAACAGACTAAATCTGGAGAAAATGAATTTAATTTATTAACAATCAAATCAGAGTAGGATAATGAAAAAATAGGAACTAAATCTTGACACAACTTCCCTCTACTTGTCCATTCTTCCTGGGCTTAACTTTACTCCCAAATTCCCTACTTCCTCCTCCCCAGCAGCACAAGGGAATGGGGAATGGGGACTGTGGTCAGTTCATCACACACTGACTCTGCCACTCCTTTTGAGAGAGAGGACTCCTCACATTCTTCCACTGCTCCAATGTGGGATCCCTCCTATGTGAGACAGTCCTCCAAGGACTACTCCAATGTGAGTTCTTCCCACAGACTGTAGTTCTTAACAAACTGCTCCAGCATGAGTCTCTCACTGGGTCATAAGTCCTGCCAGCAAACCTGCTCCATCATGGGCTCCTCCCTTCACAGGTCCACAGGTCCTACTAGGATCCTGCTCCAACACGGGCTTACCATGAGGCCACAGCCTCCTTAGGCATCCACTTGCTACAGTGTGAGTCTGCCACAGGCTGCAGGTGGATATCTGTTTCACCGTTAACCTCCATGGGCTGCAAGGGGACAGCCTGCCTCAGCATGGTCTTCACCACAGACTGCAAGGGAATCTCTTCTCTGGTGCCTGGAGCACCTCCTCCCTCTCCTTCGCTGACCTTGGTGTCTGGAGGGCTGTTCCTCTCACATATTCTTACTCCTCTCTCTGGCTGCAGTTGCTGTTGCACAGCAACTTTTTTCCTCTTCTTAAGTGTTTTATTGCAGAGGTGTTATGACCATCACTGATTGGCTCAGCTTTGGTCAGTGGGTGGTCTATCTTGGATCCATCTGGCATTGGCTCTATCAGACAAAGGCGAAGCTTCTAGCAGCTTCTCACAGAAGCTGTAGCCCTCCCAGTACCAAAACCTTTCCACTCAAACCCAATACAAGGAACATAATTTCAAGAGTGACTCTTAAGAGGACAAGACTAAAATCTCTTTGTTAACAATAGCCATATAGACCATATGGTGGACAACTGAAAGAAATACGACAAAGACTTTCTTTACTTCCAGCACCCCTTGGTGAACAGCCATGGATTGATAGGTTCAGATTCTCTTGTTTCAAATATTACAATCTACCTGTACTGACTGAAAGGAAAATGAAAATGGAAAAAAATAAAAAATTAAAACTGGAAACGGAAACAAGATTTTAGTGACTGAGTGGAAAACTGAAACCTTGAGGCCTATTGAAGGTGGAAACTCCATGAACTGCAAGAGAAGGTTGCAAAGATTTCAGTATGAGCTGAATTGTTATTAAAAAGTACAGGTACAAATGTGCTTTTAGGTTACTTTCACTTGTGCAATGCAATAAAACTGAATATTATTCAATCAAAGAACAACACCTTGCTATAGCCTCATGTCTCAACTTAATCTTGTTCTCTTTAGAGACAATAAGTAGTCCAGAGCTTTTTAAAATCTTAGTTCTCTGGATGATATGCAGTATTTTGAGTTGACAAAGTGGAATGTATGTTTCTTTTTCAACAGCATGTTCTTTTGGCAGAAGCTTTTCCTGGTCTAGGAACTGAGCATTCAATGAACACAGTCTTTATAAAAATTATTCCTTCCGCCTACTTTTGGGTGATATGATGCAGCAAGTTAAGAGCTGGAATACCATATCTAATCCTGTCTCTGAAACAGTGTGTTTACGGGGGAATAAAAACTCATAGAAGAGTAGCTTGAAGTCTATGGCATATGAGGCAGTTAATCTTCTCAGTCACTGAAGGCTATGATGGGGTCTTTATCCAAAAGATTTCAGAAAGTATCCCAAAATTAGTGTACAAGTTATGTTTTTCTTCCTCCTAGCAGAAACAGTGAATAGATACTCTGGCTATTCCGACAAGAATATTTTGTAACTGAAGACAAGCATCTATCTCTCCTGATTAGGTAGTAATGTTCTATTCAGAAAAGGATAAGGAAATGGGGGAAGGGGTAAGGAGGGAAACAGATATAATTACAAAAGTGGTGGTTGTACAGAGACAGATGGTTGTACTGCCAGAGGGATCTTGGTAGGCAGGAGAAATGGGCAAACAAGAATCTTGTAAAGTTCAACAAAGGGAAATGTCAACACCTCCTAAACCTGGAGAAGAACAATTCCATGCACCAAGTCTGGGGAATGACTGTCTGGGAAGCAGTTTTGCAAAGAAAGACCTGGGAATACTGGTGGCCAGTAAGTTTTCCATGAGCCAGCAATGTGACCTTGCAGCAAAGGAGGTCAACAGCTTCCTGGGCTGCATGAGAAAGAGTGTTTCCAACAGGTGGATGATGATCCTTCCACTCTACTGAGCATTAATGAGACACATTTGGAGTACTGGTTCCAGTTCTGGGCTCATCAGTACAAGATGGACAGGGACATACTGTCAAAGGGCCAGAAAGATGATAAAGAGTCTGCAACCTCTGATATATGAGGAGAAGCTGAGAGAGATGGAACCATTCAGCCCAGAGAAGAGAAGGTGCAGGGGGATCTTATCAATGTACTTAAATATCTGACTGGGGGTAGGGAGAGAAACAGAGGATCGAGCCAGACTCTTAGTGGTGCCCTTTGAAAAGACAAGAGCCAATAGGCGTAAACTGAAATAAAAGAACATAAGAAAAATTATTTTATTGTGAGAGTGGTGAAACACTGGAATAGGTTGCTCAGGGAGACTGTGAAGTATCCATCCTTGGAGATACTCAAAACTGAACTGTAAAGAGTCCTGAGAAATCCACTTTTGTTGACCGTACTCTGAGCAGGGAGTGTTAGACTGAGTGACCTCAATCACTGAGCATTTCTGTGATTACTAATTATTAATAATAGTAATAATTAGTAATTACTGTTCAGTTGATCCTTTTAGTTCATTCTGGCACTGGACCTTACCTATGACTAACAGCTGTAAATCATGCCCTAAAGCCCACAACTCTGAGATTTCAGCAGAGAAAAACCTGATATGCTCTAGAATGGAGATAAAAGGTATTAAGTAGGGAATAGCTAGGAAGACACTGATGGGTAAGATCCCTCCTCTGAAGAGAATGGTGTAATTCTTTTCTGTTGCAGACAAATAGAGGTAGTTCCTCATTTTTGAATACTTTTTTCCAATACAGAACTCTGCAGTGGATACTGCTTGACTGCTTTGTCATTTTACTGTGCAAGAAATTTACAGATTAAGCCAGAAAGCTGTCTCTTCACTTTGATTAAATCTATTCCAAGACCCAGTGCTTTCCTTATCAAGTAGGATCAAAAATCTTGTTTTTGCTTAACTTATGCTGCTGAATTTTACTGCCTACATTACATTCTATAGCAGGTATATGAATGCATACAAGCTACTTTCACAGCATTCAATTCCAAAATCATCCTGGGCATTTGTATATTTCACATTTGTATGCCCTACTTTTTATTGTTTCAGCTAGGCATTCCAACTTGATCCTGATACATCTAAGAAATATGATAGCTGAAGTTTTAACTGGTTAATTTGAAAAGTGAGTGTTTCCTGCATTTGGAACAAGGCAGTTACTGCTCCTGTGTAAAGCACACTCTGTTTACAATGAGGTTGGAATGGAAGCAGTGTCTGCAGGTTGTTACAAGAATATGCATTATTTCCTAGTAATTTCAGTGAGATGTGTAATGTTTCAGTCAGTTTTGTCTTTGTAATAATAATCCACAAGGACTTAACATGTTCTCTGATCAATGCTGACACAGAATTCCTTACAGCTCCATAGATTCTCCTGTCACTCCTGTTTTCCTGACACGTTGCTGGCCAGTTATCTTTATTGTGAGTCATACTGATGCTTGCTTGAAGACCTGGGGAAATATTTGAGTTTTCATAAATTATTGTGTCTGGTGTACCTGGCATCACAGCATGTGGAACAGAATTGTGATTTTAATGTATTTTAATACAGAAACATCACGAGTCTCAGGGCACATAACTTGCATAGCCAATCTTGTATGTGGAATACATCAGATACAAGTATGATATTTTGTCTACAGTATCTGAGGACTCATTGCTATTGTAATATCTATAACCATCTTTTCCATTTGGTAGGAAAATTGACATTTACCCCAATTGAAATGATATTTTAAAAAATTTTTTCTAACTTAGTTGTAGTTTGTGGGTTACATAAATGCTCTTATTTCTTCCTGACCTTGTCAAAAACAAAGATCACATGTACAGAGAAAGTAATACAGACACTCTGTTAGAATGGCTTTTACAATACCAACTGCAGTAGCCAATGAATATGTAGCTTATCATAATACACTACCATGAACCATATTTCCCATCTAACTTAAGAGCAAGATTAACACTTTTGGAACAGAAAAGAATAGAGTGCTGTAGCATGTCCCTTGCCTTTCTATGCTCTCAAGACAAAAAATAGAGCCATGCCTCCTCCAGCTGTCATCCTAGTTCTGAACCTGTAAAGAGCTATTATAATACAAAGACTGTCTTTTTTTTGTTGTTATTGAATGTAGTGCCACCAGTTAGTTGGCTTATGTATACCAGATATGGGAAAGCTCTTAGCTGTATGTGTTGTTTTCTGTGCTCATCTATTTCTATTTGTTGTGTTACAGATGAATGTTCACTTTTATCTCTGTGGTAGAGTGAATTTGATACTTCTCTTAACTTCAGGTTCCAGGGTGGACCAAAGCCTTTACGTGTTCATATGAAGTAATGGAGAGTGACTGATTGATGTTAAGTTTGTATTGCCAAATTATGCTAGCAATTATAATACTTCTATTGGCTATACAATTTTTTTTCTTTCTCTGTGAACAAGCAAGCTCTCAGAATCTCAATCAGTGGGTGACTGGAAAAAATTTTTTCTTGCTGTGAAAAGAAGGCAAAACAGCAGTTTTGTTTATTTCCCCTCATATTTTGATTTAAAGACAGGTATAGTGAGATAAATCTTCTTTCCAAATACAAGTAGAATTCTGCTTTTTTTGAGGGGATTATGAAGGGGGAATGAGATGATGAAGTTGATCTTCAGCATTCTGGTTCATGAAATTTCTGTACTTAGATGAGTGCTTTTGCTGGTCTTTTCAGAATACTTGGAAGGATTCAAAAACCTGTAACATCCTCATCTGTGATAATTCAGCTGAGGAGAGCATGCTAGAAGAGCACTGTGGATGATTAGATGTTTTGAGTGACTCTCGTTTTACACCTATAACTTTGTTTTCTCCCAAGGACAATAAAAACTGTGTTACTGTATGTTGTGGTTTGTTTCTTGGCTTTTTGTTTGTTTTTTTCAATTTGCTTTTTTGTGTGTGTGAGTCTTTTTTTTTCAGGTACATTAGATACTATGTAATTCCTAAGCTCCTGTTTGCATGGATTCCTCACAAAGAACAGAAAGACTCTACCCACCCTGCTTCACCCTCTCTTACAATTTTAAAAGATGGTTGTTTGTATAGCACTAGGAACAGATAGAAAATAAGAGCCTATAGCTTTCTGAAGTATATAGGAGTCTATCCATTGATTTCAGTGGGCTTTAGATAAATGCCTAAGGGAACATAATATAATCAACCAGACAGTTTCTTTTTGTTTAGAACCCTTGGTAGGCTCATCTTTTTATTTTGTTTTTAAAGTCCCTGATACCAGGAGGATAATATCTGTCAGAGAGTTAAAGACATATGAGTAGTAAGGAGAATCAAAACATAACAAGCCTTCCAGTGCTACATCTATGATGCAGAGTAATTACTGCTCATGGTATAAAAAGGAAATTAGTACAGTGTAACTCAGGACTTCAGTGAAGTGAAGACTATTAATCTTTCTTCCTAAATCAGTGAAATCCAAATTCAATGCAAACTCATTACAGTTCTTGCACACAGTAGAAATGAATGCAGACAAAACGCAGACTCTAAGGCACTGATCTTTGTGTTCTATAGCCTGATAGAAAAGATGGATGACATTTTTACTTGGGCAAGACTCAGGAAAGGTCTATGGGGAAAAAAATGTTACCATTCTTGTGTATATCTGTGTTCTGAGGTCAATGAAAGCATAGAATCATAGAATGGTTCGTCTTGGAAGGGACATCAAAGATCATCTAGTTCCAACCCACCTGCCATGGCAGGGACACCTCCCACTAGACCAGGTTGCTCACAGCCCCATCCAACCTAGCCTTGAACACCTCCAGGGATGGAGCATCCGCAGCTCCCCTGGGCAACCTATTCCAGCGTCTCACCACCCTCAGGACAAAGAATTCTCTTCTAATTTCCAATCTAAATCTACCCTCTTTCCATTTTGAACACATTTCCCCTTGTCTTATCACTACAGGCCTTTGTAAAAAGTCCCTCTCCAGCCTTCTTGTAGGCCCCCTTCAGATAATGGAAGGCCGCAATAAGGTCTTCCCTGGAGCCTTCTCTTCTCCAGGCTGAACAAGCCCAATTCTCTCAGCCTGTCTTCATAGGAGAGGTGTTCCAGCCTTCTGATCATTTTCATGGTCCTCCTCTGGACCTGCCCCAACAGGTCCCTGACCTTCTTGCGTTGGGGTTTCCAGAGCTGGGCGCAGTACTCCAGGTGGGGTCACACAAGAGCAGAGTAGAGGGGAAGAATCACTTCCCTTTACCTGCTGGCCACACTTATTTGGATACAGCCCAGGATATGGTTGGCTTTCTGGGCTGCGCTTGCACCTTACTATCTTATGTTGAGCATTTCATCAACCAGTACCCGCAAGTCTTTCTCCTTAAGGCTGCTCTTAGTTTACTCACTGCCAGCCTGTATTTGTGTTTGGGATTGCCTCAATCTTGCACTTGGCCTTGTTGAACTTCATGAGGTTGGCACAGGCCCCCCTCTCAAGACTATCAAGGTCCTTCTGGATGGCATCCCTTACCTCCACACAGCTTAGTGTTGTCTGCAAACTTGCTGAGGGTACACTCAATTCCATTGTCCTTGTCACCAACAAAGTTGTTAAACAGCACCGGTCCCAGTACCAGTCCTAAGGAACACCACTTGTTTCTGGCCTTGATGAAATGGAATGGAACTTTCTAAGTGAAGAATACTGCAGCATTAAGCACTTACTTCATGTTTTTCAGTGAAATGAAGTAATTTTAAAAGAAGTCACTAATTTCTTTAGTCCAAATAACCTATGAAAGAGAAGAGAAATACAACGTGATTCTTCAAGACATAAAGTGGTACCTTTTGTGAAACAGGAAATATTTCCCTGTTGATAATCAGCTAGGTACTGCATTTTTCCCCCTTTTCAGGAATATTATCTTTTGTGGGATATTGGTAGCTCTGTTCAATATAGAAAACTCTGTGTTTTGACAATACATAAACAATTCTGTATTAAGGTTTGCAACTTCTAACACATTTTATCCATTATTTTGCTAGTATGTCTAAGTATTATTTATAAGTAGACTATTTACAGTATATTTGATTTTCTCAAAGTGTTCACTTTTTTTTGCAGTTTGTTATTCTAGGTGTGAAATTTGTCACCTAAGTCACTGGTATGATTTCTAGTGTCTACTGTGTTACTCTTGTTATTATTTTTTTCTTCATTGTTTGGAGAAGGTGGCAGTATGCCCTCATTAATTCAGTGGAAGTTCTCGGAGTAGGTTACATAATTGAAAGCATAATCACACTCTTTACAAGTTTATAACTCCTGGTTTTATTTCTTTTTGACTTTGTGCTGACTCCTTTTCACATCTGTGTTTAATAGTGTGTTGTATGTCATTCTGAACAATGTCGTGTATGATTAATCACTATGATTTATAGTTAATGTTTTGTCAAAATGCTTGTCTGATCTAAATAAGTATTTATCCTATTTCTTCTATTTTTTAATGGAGTTTAGTCTGGCTCCTCCAGACATGGTTTAATTTTCTGGTTTATCAGATCAATTTGTCACAAAGAATAGAAACAGGTGAAAGAACAGATCATCAATTCCTATTGTGTATAGGTCTGGGTAACACTGAAATTGCTTTGAATTAGAACTCAGTGTTCACTGGTAAGGAAGAGAGAGATCTATTATACAGACCAATTTTCAGTCAGTGAGTTATAGTTGAAGCATATAGAAATACCAGCCTGAGCATACTTAGTTATTGATAGATAGTAGTGACTAAGATGGAATAAACTAATGATAACCTCAGGCTTCCCTCCACCTTTATCCTTTCTTTTAGAACACAAGCAACTATGAATCAACAGTACTTCCTTTCATTCCCTGAAGTTCTTTTTTTTAAGATCTAGACTTGAGTATCTGAACTAGTAGATATTGGCAGTACAGAAAGTATGTGAAAACTAAGAAATCCTTATGGATTGTGCTGCTAGTAAGATGCTGGCCTGCTGAGGAAGAGAGACAAAGTCAGATTTCTATCAAAGTACTATCCAACTCCTACAATTACAGCCAAGGGGAAACACATTCATATTTGAAATGCAATTCTGAGATTTGGAGCTGAATTTGTTGAAGTTGAACAGTACTTTATTTTCTCTTCATAATAGAGTCATGAAATGAAAAATTAATAACAATTAATTATAATTACTGTGCACATACTTCAGCTTTTGCAGTGAATAGAAATACGTTAAAATAGTGTCTCCTTCACAGCCCCTTTACAGAAGAGTATAGAAGATAAATAGCTTACAGCTTTCTAACTTCAGGCTGATGTTTTTATTGATTCAGAGGATGGCATAGTTCAGAATTACCTCCCTGGAAATAAACAGGACTGGCATAGATTTTTTTTTTTAATGGAATACAGATAGAAAGAAAAAAAAATCAACACTTTTATGGTCAATAGTCTTTGGCAATGTATGTGGTTAGTTGTGACATGAAGTTGCATCTTGTGATAATGAAGGAAAAAACTCTTAGTGACTCTTGAACTTGTGTACTCAAAATGAAAGGAACAATAGTTTGGTGCCTCCTGACAGTTCTTTCCCTTCTGTCATAGAAGATGTCTGGAAGACAGAAAAAAAGGGACAGTGACTCCATTTATTATGTATTCCTCTATAAGAACATAGGACTAACAACAGCTCTATTAATTTTCTGAAGTTATAGGCTATTCTGTAAGAGATAAGTGGATTCATCTTGATTCAGTTTATATATATATAAAAGTTTGGAACTTAACCTGAACTTGGAACCTAAGGTGGCATAGGCTGCCCATTATCTGCTGGATCTTTTTAACCTTATTTTATCCTTCTGTCCTGTTGAGAGGAGTGACTGGCTGGGTATCTGACAGCTGGCCAAGATCAACCCATAACAGGTGCAATCATAGAATCATAGGACAGCCCATGTTGGAAGAGACCTTGAAAGATCATCTAGTCCAAATATTTGTGGGAAGGGGAGCTTAGGTGAAATAATCTAGTAGTCTGTCAAATTGAATCTTGAAAATTTTCAGTGATAGGGACTCTATCACATCCCTGGGGAAGTTTTTCCAGTGAGTTGTTGTTCTCAATGTAAATTTCTTTCTCATATCTAGATGAAAGTACAGTGGACCATCTTAAATGGGATTGCTACCTATACTTAGCCACATGACTCCTGCACCCACTGGGTGTTTGAGGATACTACATAATATAAACTTCTGGATATTTCTCCAAAAGATTAAAATCTATTCCCAAAACATATCCTTATTTTTGCAATTTGTTTAGCTGAGTGAATAATATTGACCAACCTTGAGGACATCAGTTTTAAGCTTCAGCTGGCAAGCCATGCAGACATGGGACCTTCTGTGCATTTGATAATTGTAATTGCTTGTGTGGTAAGTAGAAGCACATTTTTTTTCATTTTCTTGTTCATGCTTAGAATATCTCAGCATTGGCTACTGTTGGAGATAAGATACTGGAATAAGAGGAATACCAGATTGAAACATGAGCGCTTGCAGTTGTCACTGAAGAAACAGGTTGAGATTGTTTGCCAAGCACTGTAAAGCATTTCCTCGAAACTTTCCTTCTTCTATGAAATAATGCATGCATTTTGCTTTCATATGATGTTTCTAGTGTACTCATGACCCTCCACATGGGAGAACAGAAACATCCACTCTTGCTGTCACTGAGGATCAGAAAGATCAGAGCAATATTTTGTAGCCTACTTTAAAGAACAAGAAACCAGTTTAATAGCAATAGAAATCACAGCAAGCAGAGTCCTTATTATTCATTTAGTTGTAATGGCATTCTGAAAACTGCACATTCAATATGTGTTAATATACCCTGGAATCTCACCATGAGTAACTGATGGGCATTTTTCCCTTAATATGTAACAATTATTTTTAACAACAGCATAAAGATTTCAGCGTCATGTAAGAAAATCTATTACTTCCAATTGTTCAAGGAAATACTGACAAATTCATTGCATTCTTTGAGATTAATTCTTCTTCAGCTAAGTAACTATACAAAATAGGAAAATATTTAGTGAAACCTACTGGTAACTTCAGTAATTTACAATCAGTTAATAATAAAAGTTACACAAAATAACACTAAGCATATGGCCAGAAAGTCCCAAGTTGAGAAAGAAAATACTCCTTGATTTTGGAACTGGTTTTGTGAACGTAATGTAGGACAATGAATGTCACCTCTTTTCCTATTTTGTCCTCTTTTTCAATACTTGATTTTTACTCTTCACTGCTTTTCCTTCTTTGAAAACCCCCTTCGTTTTTGAAAAATACTGGTACTATCTATTGCTTTCCAGTAATTAGCCTGTTCAGTACTAGTGAGGAGCATTAACTCAGAATTTACTTTCTTCCTCCCCAGGTTTCTGACATCTTATTTTGGCCTCTTACAAATTTTATTGCAAGCTTTGTACAAGTCAAGCTTATCTTTTTGTTCTGTACTTTTATCACACCCAACACAATGGCTTCAAAGTACTATTACAATAAACTTAAAATTAACACTTTTTGCCTCTTGTGCTCTCTGCACACCTTTACATCTTGTAAAATGATTGTTTTTTCATTCAGTCTTCTGTTTACTATATCAATGTGCTTGAGTGACAGATGATCAGGGACAGATCCTTTACTCTGAGACAAAGGATTTAAGACCAGCTTGCATCCATATTGTTTAGGGTTAGCTCTCTCTTTAATTTGTTTTCTAGAAAGCCAGCTGGAGTGGTTTAAAACTTAGTCAGGGAGCAAGGTAACAATTAGGCAATGCAGATGACCATGGATCCAATGTTTAAGGCAGAATAGAGTGTCCCTTTGTCAGTAATCTGATCTAATGTTAAGATTGGGATAGAAATGTTTTAATGTCCTGCTTCTCTTATTTCATCAGGAGTGAGATCCCCCATATGATGTGAAAGGTCCTGAAATGCTAAAAGGTAATGGAGTGCAGAAGAAACAAGTCTGACAGCTAATCTATTAAGTTCTGTGTGGTTTCTTTGAAGAAATAACAATAAAATTGTGATTAATTTTAATAAAATGTGTGGATAACATAAACATTCTAAGGGATACCACCTCCAAAGTAGTGAGCAACCTTACCATCTGGAAAGATCTCTCCAAAGAGAAGAAAGATCACTTTATTTGCAATTAGTGAGTCCTAAGAGCCCACATGGAAGATTTAGTTTGTATTTAAAGTGAAAAACTTTTAGCTATTGTAGCCATATCTTTGAAGAGATTTCCATTACTAAAACTATCTTCCTAATGGATTATAAAACATCATGAAAAGAGTAAAGAAAGAAGCAATTAAATGGAAAAAGAAAAAAAAGTGCAGTCTACATTGAACTGAGAGATGATCTAGCCCTACTAAGTTACAAACAAGTTACCCACATGCTAAGTGCAGTACAGTAACAGCTAAAATGGCCCTTACTGTTGAGTTTTATCCAAAGAGCTCATTTATTTGTTTGTTCTCTATCACGTGAATCCTATTTCTGATTTCATCATCAAGATCTTAACCCTTTCATATGCTAGAATAAAGCTTGTAGCTTGTTTTCTCTTGAACTTTATCTTGTGTTTGCACATAAGGTGTAAGAATCTGAAAAGTCCAAAGCAGATTTGGTCTCAATGAAAACGGACAAATAAAAATGCATTTTGCATAAATCCAGTCAGAGAAAAAATCTGTGATCTTGAAAATGGAGGTGTGTTTCCTCACAAACTACAAGGATCAGCTAGTGCCAGATGTTGAGAAAATATATCTGAAAAGTGTAAGTCAGTGTGTTTCTGGAAAGGAACAAGGGAAGGTAGTATACAATATCGCTTTGACCAATATTCCTACATAGTCTATGTTTTTTCCCTCACTTTGATTCTTGGGTATAATGCTTTAGACATAATCACTTCTGTTTCTTTCTCCCTTCTTACATTTTCTATATATTCTACTAAACATTTCCTTTTTCAGTCTTTCTGGTAGGCTGCCTATCTTCCTATGTATTTCTGCTGAAAAGCCTTCTTTTAAGACTGTCTTCCTTTGTGGGTCCTCATCTCGTTCTCCTTCCTTTTGCTTTCAATATCCCAAGTATGCCTCAAGTCCTACAGCTTGAACTCTGCTTTTCCATAAATCCCATCCAATCTAGTTTTTATTTGTAATCCTTGGAAATGACCCCTACAAGTCTCACTGGTATCTTCCCGGTAAACTCTGGCACTTGGGGTTGCAGCTGTAAGATATTGCCTGAGAGGGGAAATGTAGTTCCTGAAATTGTGTCATATAGCCAGAAGCCTTTGGTTTAGGGCAGCAAATACAGGCAAAGGAACTATTTTCACCTCAGGGTGTCTATTTTTAATTCAATTACCTCCCACCAGATGTACAAGAACATTTGGTGTAGCACATGCCTTTGTTTTATTTTTCATGGAAGGCAGGCTGATATCTCCTCTTTCATCCCTGCAGAGATTATTGTTTCAGAAAGGGCAATAGTGGGGTTTTTTATCTTTTTTTTAATCTTTTTGTGTGTGTGTGTGCCTGCCTTTATCATCAATTCTTTTCCTCTTCTGTCAGAAGAGGATGCACTCCTGCCAACAGAACAGTAGTCTGAAGAGAAGAGGGGCTGCTGCAGGCCAATGTGTTCCCTCCCTTTTATGTGGTACTCAAGGCAGATGGAATATCTTTTCTTGCATAGAGAACTGGTACTTTGAGTAGGAAATTCCAAAATGTTGTTACTGAATATAGGCAGATGATTGCTAGTACTCTGATATCTTAATCTATGACAATTTGGGAAAATTTGTCTGTACAACACAGGAATTTGGCATGTGTTCACAACACAGTCTACATATTTCTTATAAGCAGCTAATTCCATTTTGGAAGATAGCTTTTTATCTTTATTTTTGTCTCTCATGTTAGACTACTATCCTAAACTGATGGTAGCATAAACTGAATAATTTTTAGTAAAAGAAAGATATTCCCTCTTTCAAATGCAGTCAATCTTTGCTGGTTAAGAAACTTCAAGCAAGAAAAATACTCCATCAAGAAAAGAGATTGCCTTTGCAAAAAAAAATGTTATGTAACAGGTATCAATGATCACCCACTAGAGCTGACCATATAATTTCTTGGCAAAGAAGTTCTAAGATTACTAAAGGGCAGGCTCTAGTTCACCTATCTTTTCAACCACCTGTATTAGTTTAGGCTTGCAAAGTCCTTAGGAGTCTGATGGGATTATTTTACCTCCCTTAAAAGAGCTACATCACCACAGAAAACCTTCAAGGGAGAGAAGCAAAAATGAAGGCCACTGGACTTTAAAATGTCAGTCTCTTCTTCAAGCAATGTTCCAGTTCTTTTGTATTTTTCTTGTTGTTGTTGAATGTGTTTAGAAAGGTCTGTGGAAAAACCTACTAAGCCTAGGAAGCTGAAAAAATCAGTGAGATTCTGAGAAAGGCATTCACCTAAGCTATTTAGGAGTTTGAGGACTAAGGTTATTTATTTGAGGTAAACAGAAGATGCTTTTCAATCTAAAAATGGATTTAGACAAAGAGTGCTTTGAAAATACAAGGTCAGTACTGGCCCTAGTACAAACACTAACCTCAAAACCATGAGGCATCCAAAAAGTTGGATATTCCAGAAACAGCCTGAGAGTTAGAACATTGAGATTCTGTTTCTTCACCTCTGAGAAGGAAAGACTAGTTAGCTTTGAAGGGTGGATTGCCTCAATTTGCTTGGCAAAAAAGAGGAAAGTGTTGCCTTCCCTGACCAGACTTTTTAGGTGTTTATGTCTGTCTTCCTGGTATGTAATGTTGCTATAAAAGAAGAATATATGTTGCGTCTCTGGGAAATAACAGCATATTTTGAATGAAATACATGATATGATATGATATGATATGATATGATATGATATGATATGATATAACATAATTGTTTATGTTTCTTTTAATTCTTTCTACATACAATTTGAGCACAATCCATTCATTTTAAATGCACATGTAATAAATTACAAACATAGTTTTAAACCAGTTTGTGATACATTTGTGTTGGTATTTCTGACTATAAGAAACTGATAAAATGCCGAGGTGGATTGATGGGCTAACACCTTCTGTAATTACTATGCCACTGAGCAGCAGGAATTGTGAACCAGTTCTAACACTATGTGTACCCATTAAGTTAGTTTAGGGATTGTATAGTACATGTAATTATTTTAGATCTAATACAACTCAGAGTAAAATTGTATATTCTACAAGCAAAGAAGCATTGTAATTTCTGTAGAAGTTCATTTAGCTGTGCACAGGCTTACGATACACTTATTAGTTACACAGGCATTTTAGATGTAGTTACTGTCATAAAATTTGAAGTTTTACAGAACATTTATGGCAGCTGTGAAGAAAATACAGACATAGGATGAAAATACAGATATCCTCCAAACACATAAAACTCATGCTCTGTGATGCAACATCAGCATCTTCAAGATATCTTCAAGGAAAAAAATGCAACAATGAGACTATCATTTTTCATTATTTATCTTTTACTAATTAGCTGTGATATAAGCAATCCTTACTTACCTCCCTCTGAGAATTTACAGATATACTGTAAATTACAATTTGGCAACACAGCAAAATGAACTTAATTGTTTTTAATGGAAAACTGTGATATATTATGGCACTACCAATTTTATCTGTAGAATTATAAGTCTGCTGGCATTTTAATTATAAAATACCTATTTTCAGTAGTAAATTGTTTCAGAAAAAGCATTTGTCAGACTGAGCTCAAACCTTATTTTAAATCTCAAAGCCAAATCCACAGATGTATGGGTTTCTGTTGTTTGGGTTTTTTAAAGTTTGAATGAACTTATTTAACTTTCACCTAGATCTGTACTCCTAATTGCCCTTGTTAAAATTGGTCCTTAATTCTGAAGCGTTTTGGCTGTATCTCACAGATTGGTACTAAGTCACATAAACTCAGTTTGTCCCCAGAAGGATGCAGAAGCTAAGGCAGTGTTCGGAAAAAGAAAGTGACAGACTGAAAACATTTCTCTCAGTGGATTATTTCAAACTGGTTGCCTGGAGATGATGCATTATAGGTAGTGCTGATGAATTTTCTTAAGGCAATGAAGGAATCCATAAGGGAGAGAAACATGGGGATTGGACTGCCAAAAATATGGCCTAGGAACTGCCTGCTGGAGTTACTAGTTGCTCCTGTGGTTGCAGACCCTTTGCCCAGGATGCACCCCTTGAGACTTAGCATTTGGTTCCAATATCCTCAGAAATTCAGTTCTATCTCCTCATACTCTCTCTGTAGACTGATCATGGAATTCCAGGATGCTGCTAATGATTTTAGGATTTCCTGAGACAGATACCATCTTAATAATGCTAACTTTAGTAAATACTGATGGCCTCTCCTCCCACTTATTTGTCTCATTTTTTAAATCCATAACCAGCATCCACATAATCATGTGGCAAGGAGTTTCTCAGTTTAAGTGCTATGTGGAAAAAGATGTTTCATTCTGCCAGAAATATGATGATATGTAATTTCACTTGGTATCTCTAGTTTTCAAGTGCTGAGATATGTTGAATAGTTGGTCCCCATTTACCTTTAGTCACAGATTACACAGGAAGTGAAGAACTGCTATGTTTGCCGTATTCTTTTTGTGAGGGTTCTATGTGCTATATTTGGTTACCTACCTCACTACACACAGAAATGTGAAATAAATCTGCATTAGTAGTTTATTATGGTATTGTATATATAGTGGTTACACTTTCATCTGTTATTGTTATACACTTTCACTCTTTGTCTTAACAAGTCTCCTGTGAATATCCATTACCCATAACTGCATTTAGAACGCAAAATTTGATACTGTGAGTTTGATTATCCACCTTGTGTTCTCCATTATAGTTATTCCAAAATAAGCTGCACTCAGGCCTTTCAGGCCCATTTACACCAATATCAGCATATGCTTAGATATGTGTTCCCTAATACAGATTTTCAGACCTTTGGTCTATTGCCTTCAAAAATACATGCTCATGGCAAACTGGGACACCTACTCTGTCTTCATTTTACTGTTTACAGAAAGCTAGCTCCTTTAGGGACATTCTCCTCCACACAATGGAGCCTAAAAATACCTGAGCAAGCTGAACAAGATCCATGATAGGATTCAGAATAGCAGTATCTTTTGGGAAAGGAAATTTCTATAATCTGAAAATAATTTGCTACAAGATCCCCTGTCTCCTATATCCTACTTTGTTTTCCAAGTCTGAACTTTCCAAGTCTTTCTGCTGAGTACTGTATGATGCAGTTTTACCTCACTCAATCTGTATCAATGTAAATTTTCCTGTGTTCTATCCCATTGCACTGGAAAATAAGTCTTTACTGCTATCACATAAGTAGTTTTTATACTTCTTGGATCATTTCAATTGTTTTTCTGATTCTATTTTAACTCAACATAGGGCATTTTGCATGGAAGTACCTTGAAAAATGGTTGTATAGACTTGGCCATCTCTAGTGGTCCTCTTCTGACGTCAAAGGGTTGTGCTTCCTATTCTGATGGCTTCAATTCTATTTAGTCCTCACAATACCATTTTTTAATACTTTCTTGGAAAAATTTCATAGAGTGCATTTCATATGATGCTTACCTTTCAACTTTTCTTAAAATTTGACAAGATAGATAAAGAGTAAAAGTGAGAAGTTTTTCACAGAACTAGGACAAAAAAAAAGAGAAAAGGGCAGAAAAAAATACTAAAAAGAAAGAATATAATTCATATTCTTTAAGGCAAGTTCTAAAGAAACCATAGGCTAATATTCCTCTGCTTAGACATAGCTATCCCTTGAAAACATTTTTCCATCCATCACTGGTTTCAGATTCATAGCTGGGCCAGAATCCGGTTTAATTTACATTATAAGGTCTCCCTGGGGGAAAAAAAAAATAAATTCTGAACTCTCTTCTTTGGTCTAGGTAGCTAAAATGTGACAATTAACACTATTATCACCTCTTCTATGAGGACAGGCTGAGAGAGTTGGCATTGTTCAGCATGGAGAAGAGAACGTTCTGGGGAGACCTCATTGTGGCCTTCCAGTGTCTGAAGGGGGCCTACAAGAAAGCTGGGCAGAGACTTTTTACAAGGGCTTGTAGTGATAGGATGAGGGGTAATAGGTTCAACCTGGAAGAGGAGAGATTTACATTAGCTCTAAGGAAGAAGTTCTTCACTATGAGGGTGATGAGACACAGGCCTATGCTGCCCAGTGAAGTTGTGGATGCTCCATCCCTGAATGTGTTTAAGATCAGGTTGGATGGGGACTTTCACAGCTTAGTCTAGTGGGAGATGTCTCTGCCCGTGGCAGGGGGTTTGGAACTAGATGATTTTTTAGGTCCTTTCCAACTCAAATGATTCTATTATTCTATCTGATCACTTTGCATCTTCAAAGTGCTTCAAAATGCTTAGCTCTGTGGCATCAAAAAATGCTAGTTACATTTTACAGATAGGTGAGAAAAGTCAGTAAGCCCAGAGAGCAAGCCGTTCCCAGAGCTGGCAACAAATCCCAGCAGTCACAGCTGTCACTCTTAGGCTCAGATCACTCTGCTTATCTTCAGCATTTAATAAAATTATAGTCCTTTAGCATTCCTGAATAATTCTGCTTGTCATTAGGTAATTTGTCTCATAGGGTCATGGAAAAAAGAGAACAGTAAAGAAACAAAAGTGAAGCTGATTTCATAGTCCCTTCACTCAACAATAAGCTGTTTTTAGGGCCACCTCCAAGGGGAATACAGAGGCATGGAGTAGTCTTGCTGGGAAGCCATATACAATTATACATATTCATTTCGGTGTGACAGGTTTATAGGAACTGGGAATGAAAAACCCCTTCTATATTAATGTTCTTTAAATGTTGTACCTGAAAGCCAGGTTACATCTAATAAAGATATATTTGCAGCTTTTCAACACACTTCAGAGAAATCTTGTAAAGCTGTCAGTTTTAGCCCAATTTCTTTTTCCAGTAAATTCCATGGAAGCTTCATCAGTGGCTACAAAGGTAGAACACACTGACTGAATTTGAATAACCTGTCTTACAATGGACTGGTACACCCTGTTTGTTTACACAAATCCTGATAACAGGTTGGTTACAATTTTGGGTACTTTTTGAGTTTTTGTACTTGTTAATAACTCAGTTTAACAACTCATTGTAAAACCTCTAACTTTTGTTGCAAGAAATAAATAAAAAGGTTGTTTTTTTTTAAGGTTTCATTTTTTACAATACTTGTGACATTTATTTGTCTTTCCTCTTATGTACAGCTAGGCCTGCATGTTAAAATATCTTCACTGAAATAGAAGTATAGTAACATATGATGTTTCAAAAATAAAGTAACTTTATAAAACCACAAACCAGCACTGTCTAGTTAGTATCAGAGTAACAGAAACAAAGGTTTATTCTACTATGAAGTATGTTGAATCTTCAGAGAATTGAAATTTTTGTGTTTCAAGTTGAACAAAATTTATTCTTTTTAATACATAAATATGTGCTTGTAGAAAAATTTATAACTTTTTAAATACACTATGCACAGGGATGCATGCATGAGATGGACTGAAGGTGCTTGTTCTTCAGAAGATTTGACTGTAACTGCAACCAATATATAATGTAAATGTATGTAAAAACTCTAGCATACAAATACATATTACTTTATGAAAAATGAAAATATAACTACATAATCTATCAAAAATCTTAAAAGTAGTGTATAACCTTACAACAGTGTAGAATTTCCAATATAATGAGACTTTTTAAAAGAAAACAGCATAGGACAATGGGGAATAAAAAATTAAAAAACACTTTATCTAGTATCCATTGGGATTTAAAGGCAGTGGAAGAAAGGAAGGTATGCAAGACAGAATCTTCACAAAATGAGTCTTTTTAAAAGCTGAATCAACAAAACCCAAGTATTAATGCTGGATAAGACACTAGCATTTATACAATGATTTGAAAGAAGTCTTATAGGCATTTACAGGACTCATTGAATGCATCAAAATGTATTCAGTTTCAGAGAATTTTAGAACAGTTTGGAGAAATGTCTGTAAGGTTCCTAGAGACTCTACTGGTTTTTAAGGTTGTTGCATTCTGAACAATCTTTTAACATCGGCAACTTGGTGTTTATTTATTTATGCTGCTGAGAAACTCAGAAAAATCATATACATTAATCTAAAACTTAGCATTTTTATTCAACATAAATAAATGTCTTTCTCAATGTAGTTGTTTGATCTTATACAAATTTATCCTTCTGTTCTTCTGATAAAATATTAAACCTGGTTGCTTTCAAAGACAAGTTACTGCAGTATAGCAATTGAGGTTGTTTATAAACATTTAGAGTTCCTAAGTGTAACATTATCCTCTATAATAATTTGTTGATTGAGCTGGCAGAAGACAATGGGTTTTGATTAGATGGTGCTGTCTCATTAATATGTATGGTTCTGTTTCTCCATTTTGTTTCCACTTATGTCTGTATATTCAGAGTGGGTAGACAATTTATTTTTCATTATTATTGGTTCTGCATGATTTTACATAATTGCAGTCATTCTTTGACTTCTTCCAATGTTCTGAGCCCCTGATTACAAATGACCTATTTACTCCTGTCAGTGTGATCAACAGTCACCTGAAATCAACATCTCACAACTTAATTAAGCATATTTTAGATATGATACTGGAAGAACCTAGATTACTTGTAGAGAACACTAAACCAAATGCCAGCCCTGACTCCTCAGCAGGGCAAGATTAAATTTAATTTTGGGCTTTGCTGCCACAAACAGGTGGACAAATAACAAGCTTCTCATGAGAAGGAGAGGATCTGGAATGGTAAGGCAGGACAGGGAATTACGGGCGTGCTGTTCCCACCTAGATGAAGGGAGAACAGAGATGGAAAACTGACTTTAGTGAGGGTAGCTGTTCTGATTCCATCAGTGATGGGTTCTCCAGACAATCTCCAATTTTCCAAGGATTTATTACAGGCAGAATAAGCAGCATCATTCCGCTATATGCAGCAGTTTTGTTCTTGGCAGCTACATGGTTTGATAATACCTGAAGGCAGCCATAATTGAATCCCTGCCTGGTATATTCTCAACTGAAGGACTTTCAGTAGTAACTTAATTGCTTTCCCAGGATTTGATGCTAGTGCTTTAATGTGTTTGTCATTTTGTTTTGTTTCTTTGGTTGGTTGGTTACTTGGTTCTTCGAGCTTGATTATTCACAGGGAGCTTTCCCTTAGTCTGTCCTGGCTGGGCCTCTTTCTGGGCACCTCTTCCATTCCCTTTGTAATGTGGGATGGAGATAAATGGGCACACTTACCTTTAGAACTTGGTAATTCTTTTTAAGACACCTTGTCAACCCTGTGGTGGAATGACACTACAGAGGAATGTTGTATATCTGTTTCTAATGTAGCAGAATCCTTAACAAAGATTAAGCATCTGCATTCAAAAAGGAATTTAAAAAGAAAGTTCTGAGAACTAGACCTTGAAAAATATTTAATTTCAGCTAGCAGTTTAGGCACACAAATAATAATATTTTAAAAAAATTAAATTAAAAGCCTTTTCAGCCAGGATGCAGCTACAACTATTTATTTATTTATTTTAGAAGAAACATGAAAGGAGTCCAGAATCAAGAATGTTCTCTGGTTATAGCTTACTGCAGTATTGGGGGAACAGCTACTGTTAGAACCAATACAATTTGAATTTACAAGAAGCATCAAATAGCTTTGCTCTGTCGAGGTTTTTCTGATGATGTGAGGAGAAATTTGAGAATGAAGACTATCTGATTTGCATTTAGGGTTTGTTTTGGTTTTTTTTTTTTTTTTCCCTACTTTCTGTCTGCCCTATCTTTGTACTGTTAGTATTTGGGGAGCACTTGTTTCTTGCTTTTCAGTTCTGCAGGGACAGGACAGCTGTTCTTGGTTGAATGGAGTAACTAAGTAATGAAAAGCAATTTAAAGGTAAGTGTGTGAGTCTCATCACCATAATTATAAGCAGACTAGTGGTGTGAAACCTATTTCTTACTGCAAAACAATAAATTCCTGACACTTTTGCATTTCCTATCTTTCTAGGTGACTCTTCTGCAAAGCAGAGATAACTTTACTAGAAATGTTTCAGTAATGTCTATTAGAGTGACCAGGATGATCAAGAAGGTCCTTTGGGTAGCACTGTCTGGTTAATTTATATATAAATATATATATATATATACATATATATATAGTGGTCCACAGAGTATTGCTGCCATTCTATAATGGCAAAGAGAACATTTTTTTTCAGGGATCTGTGATATGCAAATCGATTACTTTGACTTTATTCTGAAAAAGCCCTTAAAACAATTCCACAGCAATGTTAGCTTAAGGAAAACAAATGCCCAGTATGCAAAGTCACATGGTATGTACTGTAATGGGCAGTGCTGGGCTATGCTGAAGGACTAGTAAGACATCTTTACAAATATTTTTTATGTTCCAGTGTTTATTTCTCTACCCCCATCGGGAAACAAAAGAAAATAAACTTGAGCAACAGCATCTGTTGCTCCTGCTGCTCTGAATTAAGCTAACTTAGTTTAATCATTTCACAAAAAACAAACACTATTGCTCTACCTTTCCAGGTGTTATCTTGGCTCATATACTGACACTTCAACTTAGGTCTCCAATTCTTGTCGTAAGTTTCAAATCCTGTGAATTACTATGAACTATAGACAACTTTTAATTCCCTTATGGCACAAAAATACATAACCTGCTTTGACTGTGCTATTACTTTCTTAAACAAAGATTTGTATGGACCCTCTCCTCCTGTCTTACACTGGCTGCACCCACATAAAAAGTAGCACTCAGCAGATACAATATGTGGGAGGTGTCTGGGGATCTGAATGAAGCAGAATAATTCCAAGGCTTTGAAGGACACTATGGAATGTTTCTTCTTCGTAAAAGATGTGAGTAAAGGAAGAGGTTTCAAACTGACTTTGATTCTTGGGAGTAGTGTGATCTGTGTTCTCTCTGTATTATGCCTGAGCATGACAGTCATCCGTAAATCTGTCCAAATTTTATTGAACTTCAGGGCAATGTAAAACCTCATGCATTCCCAAACCATCCAGCAGAAACTCACATGAGAAACAAAGAAATATGTTCCACAGCAGAAAAATTGTAAATGTATAACTTTCCTCTGCCAGAAAGTAGAGTATCTAGTTTAACTTGTAAATAACTGCTTGTGGATCTGACTTAAAAGGGTAACATAAATGATAGAGTGGCAAAGAATCTGGTTATTTGGGCTGTTCCACTGCATTGTCTTTATAGTAATGCCAGGAATGGCATTACTAGGCAAATGGGTAGAAGCAGCAGAAATTGTTGCTCTGCCCATGTTTCTCCTCAGATGCCACAGAGGAACAGGCCTCTCTGCACTGCAACACACCTTACTGGGATACAGCTTCACATTCAGTTCTGCCATAGTAGGTTAGGTCTATATTCTTTGCTTACTTTGATATTGTTTGATTGTAAATTGTATTTTTTAAAGCTTAGATTAGATGAAGACACAAAGAATTAATGTCTAGCTAGAGAGCTTTAATATACATATGTATATCTTAGAAATATTTTTACGGCACTAAAATTGTAATTACATGCATCGTTTAGTCTTTGCAAGAAGTGTCCTAGACATAATGTTAAACCTTTCATTAGTATCTTCTTCATATTTCCATGGCTAAATATGTAAAGAAATTGCATCTTTACCTCCACTTTCAAGAACTTAACAGAATGTCTTGCTAGATGAGAGTAAAGTTTATACAGTTGATGGCTGGAAACACAGCTGCTACATTTGCCCATTTTCAGAAGACAAGCAAATTAAATTCTATAAAGTTAAATAGCATAGTGTTTCTTCTTGTATGTATATAGTAATAAAATGGTTTTACTAAGCAGCTGAAAACCTTCTTGTGCTGGTGTCTAAACACTGTTTATTATTCTTTCAACATTGCATTCTTCTATCAATCAAAAATATATGCCTTTCTCAACACCTCCTGCTCAATCTGGCTTTGCTTAGTAATTCTTCCAGAAACTATGTGTAAAATATCTTTCTAATCAGACATTGCACCAGCAAAATACATTCAAAAATGAAAAAGAAATCTGAAAAATACTGTGTCAAGGTACTTATTAATTCTTTTTTAAACAAGTTCAAAATTCTAATGTTGAGAAAGTTCTTTTGTAAATGAGCATTTAAATAAAATCATCTCAATAAAGTTTCTGAACTTTCTGCTTAGTTCTGCTTAATCTTATATCTTCTTTAGATTTTACAGTGTGACATATCACAAATAGATAAAAATAAATAATAATAACGTTTTTTTATTATTCTAGTAGTTGAAATAACTGAAGTTAACAACAAGAAATGCATTATCAGCATATAACAGGTAAAAGTCAAGAAAGAATTTGAAGACCATGCCTATGTAGAACCCTGATGAAGCTGGTACAGGTTCTGTGGACTTTGCCACCCTTTAAACCAGCTCAGTAGGTCCACTTGAAAAGCACTTATACACAGCAGCAGTTTGGAGTACCTAAGTGATTTTACTGTATTCAGCAGGATTATTCTCATTCTTAGCTCATCGGAGACACTTCTATCAAAATGCCTTTTTCTTAATATATTAATTTTGTATATAGAAATTCTTCTAAGATTAATGAGACTCAGCTCTTTTCTAGGAGGGAAGACCATAATCTAAGTCTGTTTCCTTCACCTTGCTTTGTTATGTCTTGAGATCTTGTGTTGTAAATGTATTGCAGAGGGAGATTATTTTCTTTCAAACCTGTCTACAGCAAACATGAACATTTTGAAATGTTAATTTCCATTTTAGTGATTCCTATAATTTTCATCTATCTATTTAAAAACATTAGAAAACAGTAATAAACAGAAAGGTTGAAGCCACAACTATTTGCCGTTTCTTTCCCATGTATGTGGATTTACCTCCTTTTATCTTTTTTTCCCCCCTCTCGTCTGATATCTCCTATGGAACCAATACTGCACCACAAAAGTGACTGGGAGTAGCACTGATTGCAGTAAGTGAATCATTACTGTCCAGCCATCCATTACTGTTACATCCCTAGGGCACTGACCGTATCATTTTCCACTGTTTGCCATCCAGTTTAATGTTAATATATTAAAAGGCAATGCATGAACATACTAATAACTAATGATAAGAGATACAAGTATGACATGCTTTATGGGTAAAGGATAAATAAATGACAGAAAATGGCTATCATACCTCTTTAAATGGGTTTTGAACTTCTCAGACTTGGCTTTAACGACATTTGCATCTTTCAGCTAACTACATTAGGAACATTGGCACTTTTTTAGGAAGAGGATTTCAAATGTAAGTTAGATCACTGAGTTAGATGGATTAGAATCCACTCTATGATAACTGTATGGGCATTACTTTAAAAAGCATTGATAGCATGTGCATGTAATGGCTTTTTTGACACTGAATATAAGAATGTACAAATCAGATCAGACTAAAGATCTCTTTGGGTCAAGTAATCTAGCTAATTAGCTAAACTAGCTAATAAAGGACATTAAAATCAATAGGAACTCCCATGGTCATACTCAAAATACTCTGAGCACCAAACAAGGGATCTAAGAATCCCTGTGATCTAAAAATCTGACAAAATTATTTGCATAGAATAACCCATTCTCAACTATCAATAGTTATTAAACACAAATTATTTTATCTTGGGATTTTTTCTATGTATTTGTAACTTCATTATATGGGAGTTCCCCTGTGCCCCCTTTTTTTTTTTTTTATTTTCAGACTGTAGTTCCCTATTACTGAACAGTATCTTCATTACTGCAGATAACTCAGTAGTAATAGCAAATGCTACCATTTTACTGTTTAGCCCCTTTCTCAGTCCTTTAGTGGATATGTTTTACCGCAGGGACTCAATATATACCCTTATGGCACTTGACTGAGAGAAATTGTAAAATATTTCTAACTTCTGTTTTCTTTCTTTCAGTCAGTTCTTTAAAAATGTGAAGATCTTCCATTTTGCCAGTCTTTGTTTCTTTGCCTAGAACATGTCTGAATGATGGCACCAAATTTAGTAGATCAATTAACACACTAAAACGCAAGCACTTCAGAGAACTCTTGAGAGAACTGAGAGGTGAAGAAGGGGCAAATGCAATGTCCTGCACCTGGAATGGAATAACTGCATACACTAGTGCAGCCTGGGAGCCATCTCTACCCCATGGAGAAATGGTAAAGCTGTGAGCTTGGCGGTAGGGGACAAAGGGATATGAAGTACAATAACTTGACCATGAGACAGAAGTGTGTCCTGGGGCTGATAGTTAGGTGGGTTGCATTAGGAATAGTCAGCAAGTTGAGGGAAGTGGTAATTCTCTGTTTGAGACTTGTGTGACAACAAGTGGGTTACTGCATCCAGTGCTGGGCTGCCCAGTACAAAAAGCTGACAAAGTAGATTGAGGCCAGAGAAGAGTCACCATTGTGGTTGGGGGTTGGAGTACGTGACGCAGGAGTCTGAGAGAACTAGGTTTATTCAGCCTTAAGAAGAAGGGGCTAAGGAACTTCTAGTTGTCATGCACAACTACCCAACAAGTGGTCACAGGGACTTTTGAAAGATGTACATAGCGTGTATATGTAGCAGACAAAAGGTAAACTCCACCTGGATTTAAAGAAGAGTCCTCAGTGAAGGTGATTAATCACTGGAAGAGGTTGTCCAGAGAGGTTGTGGAATCTCCTCCTTGGAGATGTTTAAAACTCAGCTGGTCAGTGAGCAAGTAACCTGTCCTAACTGAATTTGTCTCTGCTATGAGCAGGGTTTGGACTAGATGATCCCCAAAGATTTTTTACAACTTAAATTGAAACTTTCTTGGATTAAGATAAAATCAGATTTTTTTTTTTTTGCATAGGTTTCTTTATCTTATGTTTTTTAATATTCAGCTGCTCTGAATTCTATGCAAAACTTCTGATGGATTATATCCAGACTTGTTAAAATTTGGATGGAACAGAGTTTGTGATTTCCAGACAACAATCCATAACACTTTTCTCTATTAAACAACTAAGAATGCATCAGAAGTTAGTTTAGAGACCTTCACATTCTGTAACTGTGTCATTCAAGTTAACTCAACCCTGTTCACAATCTAAACATCCAGTAAAATTAGTTTTATCATGTAATATTTACAAATTTTTTTGCTAATTAGTTTGTCTTTGGAAAATCTGGATGATGACCTTTTGAATTTCCAGGGCATGAAGCTGCAGTTATGTAAACTGGACTTCACATTAACACCTGTGCTGAATTATTTCCCACTGCTTGAACAGGTGTTGGGTACTGTGCAACTCATCATTGCTTTGAAATGGATGATTTTGCTTCAGGATACTTCTGGCAAATTGAACCTCTCTAGCTCTTGCTTTATGCACATAAGACTAAAAGAATGGACTTGAAACCACAGACATTATGGAATAATGAACACTGGGGAAGAAAACTGACTTTGAGTATTGACAATCAGCTGATAAAGAATTCCTTAGTGAGAAGAGAGGCATCTCATTTTTTTATCACTCTCCTGAATGGTGTGAAAAAAGAGAATATGATTGTCAATGAACATACCAGGTATAAATACCATCATGAACTACTGCTGGTTGCATTTGTCAGTTACAACTTCATAAGTTTATAGCTTGCTTCATTTGCAGTTTATCAGACGACAGATTTATCAGTAGCCTAGAGTTCCAATTCTTGATAACACTTGTGATAAGGCTCTTTTTTTTTTAAAAAAAAAAAAAGAAAGAAAAAAAAACCTAGACTAATGTTTGAAAAACATTAGGGTTTTTTTTTTAGCTCATTCAAATCACTGGATATGTTCAGTTAGGAGTGTAGGTTTTGCTTGGAGAGAAGTTGTCAGCTGTGTTCCTTCAAGCACATATCAGCAAATAGTTTCTTAACTTAGTTTATCCTAATTATTACATTGTTTACACAGAGATGACAACCTATGATATGTTATTTATTTATGAGAACTATTAATAATGATGTTGCTTTCTTTGCCTTTGCCTTTAATAGAATTAAGTTTTAGGCAACACTTTCTAATAGACCTGGTCAAGAATCTTCCACTTAAATTAATTTTGTTAAGAATTATATCCTCAGCTACTACCCATCTGCCTGCTCTTGTACAAATTTCAGATATTTTCTCTCAATATCTAAAATAGTTTGGCTGAAAATATTTCTATTCCAAAGTTGCAGAAGTGGACTTGAGTCTTGAGCCATCAACTCTCTATTCTATTCCATGAAACCATAATCTGCAGGAGATTATTTCCCAGAAAGCATATTTTACAGGTGATTTTCATAATCTGACTAGACATGCACCATGGAAATTTTAGTCTAACTAGTGAGATCAAAAGATCTGTAAAAATGAGAATGATGTAAATCACAGTTCCCTTAATACACGGTAGTCCCATTCCAGAAAAATTATATTTTGAGAGTTTTGTTGGAAACTTAAACCAGGAAAAAAGAAACACAGCTGTAATTTTTATAATAACTTTCCAGGGAAAGATACTCCTGCTGACTTGCTCTTTGTTCTAATGTCTATATTGTAGATATGGTGACTCTCTTATTTGCATTAGTGACATTGTGTCCAGGGTTAGGGCTGGGTCAGCCACTAGAAAAGTGACAGATGGTCTCTATTAAACTTTCTCTATTCTCAAAGGGGAAGAGGAAGGGAATAAGAGGGAGAGACTTATGTATTGGAAAAGAAAACTAAACTAGTTAATAAATAATGAAAATAATGAAATGTATACAAAACCCATATCAAATATACAAAACCCAATCCTCTAACAGCATTAATGTCATAGTCACCACTGATGCTCTGAGGCAGACACTGAGGAAGTCCTCAGTGGACTCAGTGGCAGACAGGAACTGGATTCAGGAGCTAGATTTGGGAACTGGATTCAGGAACATACTGATTGAGATCAAAGACAGAAGAATGGAGAGAGTCCTTCTTGGACACTGGCCATTGAAGAAGAGTGATCTTCTTGTGATCCCTCAGCTGTATACTGAATATGATGTATATGGAATTGAATACCTCATTGGTCACCTGTTTAGGGTCACCTGTCCTGTCCACTTCTCCTTTTAGGTGTGATATTTTACAGTACCCTAACATGGTACACAAGATTTAGCAGTGATCTTAGTTTCCACAGGAGCAAGTACAAGCAAGAGCCTTTTTACATACCAATCCTTAGTAGTAACTGTAATCATCAAGTGCTTTCACTTTAGAAGCAGACTTCTTCTGCAAAAGTATGCCATTAACTTCAGAAAGTGCAGTCACTTAGAAGAGACTTAGCTGAAAAGTAAATTCACCAAACAGATTGTTTCTGTTCTAGCTCAAACTAGCACATAGTACTTCTTCCTTTGGAATTACTTTCCATGAGCTGATCTGTGTCAGTCCTTGATTGTGAACAACACAAACCTTAAAGGGAGCATAGAAGTAATTACAAATTAAGTTTAGAGCTCAGAAAAATATCTTGTGTACCTACATAAAAACAGGAGTCAGAAAAATAATTAACAAATAAAATGTATATGTTCTGTAGATCATGTGATATACATCACCACCATATGATGACCAGGATGACATCCACATAAGCTACATGATTTCATAGATTCATAGAATGGTTTGGGCTGGAAGGGACCTCAAAGATCACCTAGTTCCAATGTCCCTGACATGGCAGGGTCACCTTCCACTAGATCAGGTTGCTCAAGGCCCCATCCATCCTGGCCTTGAACTCCTCCAGGGTTGGAACATCCACAACACCTTCCCTGAGCAACTTATTCCAGTGTGTCACCACCCTCAAGACTAAGAATTTCCTTCTCATTTCCAATCTAAATATACCATCTTCCAGTTTGAATCCATTACCCTTTGTCCTACCACTACAGGCCTTTGTGAAAAGTCCCTCCTCAGCCTTCTTGTAGGCCCCCTTCAGATACTGGAAGGCCACGATAAGGACTTCCCCAGAGTTTTCTCTTCTCCAGACTGAACAAGCCAAATTCTCCCAGCCTATCTTTGTAGCAGAGGTGTTCCAGCCCTCTAATCATCTTTGTAGCCCTCCTCTGGACCCTCTCCAACAGATCCATGTCCATCTTGTGCTGGGGGCTCCAGACCTGGATGGAGTACTCTGGATGGGGTCACACAGGAACAGAGTAGAGGGGCAGAATCACCTCCCTCGACCTACTGGCCACTTGTTTTGATGCAGCCCAGGATATGGTTGGCTTTCTGGGCTGCACTTGTGCATTGCTGGCTCATGTTGAGCTTTTTATCAACCAGCACCCCTAAGTCTTTCTTGTCAGGGCTGCTCTTTATACACTCCTTGCCCAGTTTAATCCAGCTGTGGGTTTTATGACACTAGATACCCTGAGAGACCCAGAACAAGACTCTTTATTGGAACACAGATCTCATTTGCTGTGTAAGCAGATGTTGTTATCTAAGTGTCAGCCAACCAAATCTTTGTTTTTGAATAGGGAGATTTATGATTTGAGTCTCAGTGCATAACCAGGTGATGAGCCCTGTCCAAAAATTAAATATGAGAACTTTTCACAGACACAGGCCAGATGCTCCACAGAAGTTCATACACTAGAACAGAAAACTGATCGGGATATTATTGCTGCAGTAATTCACCACCCACACTATAATTGCTTGTGAGACTATAACCCACATGCTCTGTCCTGCAGCAGTTTAATTTTTAAATCTAAAGATGGAAATGAAAGGCAGGGATGTATCAAGCTGAAATTTATTATGTCTCAGTGCAAATCAACTGTGTGACATTAGAGAAGACGTGCTTCCATATGAGGGCATGTGGGACTACCTCATGTGAGTAAATACTTTTGTCTGCATAAGTTGCAGACCATGGAAAAGCTGGTTCTGGATATTTAATTAGAGACTGTTTAGTGGCTGAATTGTTAAGTTTTCCAGCAAAAACTGTAGTACCTTGAAGTGCAGACAAGAAAACATTATTTCTTCATTCTGCTAATGATCAAATGGGGCTAAATTGTGATTGTTAACTAATGTGTCACTCCATGAAAACCACTGGGAGAAATTCTGCATGGATGTGCTGAGTGGATGGTAATTTGCCCTTTAATGCTCACAGTACATTAGCTTCTTCTATACAGTGTGTGTGTTTTGCTATCTTGCATCTAGAACAATATCAGGACTGTCTATTACTTTTCAAAGCAGCTTCTGTATGAGTCAATGACCTTACAAAAGAGGTGTAAAGACTATTCAGAACTAGTGTCCTGGGGTAGCAGCTAGTTTCTACAGAAATATCTTTGAAGGATCAGTAAGTACTTACACTACATTGTAGTTTTTTTATGTTTGGGAGATCATGGAAGGAAGACGGGAGCTAGCTTTTTGTACTTTCACATATTTCTCATTCGTGCCATAGTGTAATTCATATATTAATCATATCAAATGGAAAAATCTAGAGGGAACTATGTTTGAAAGTGATGTGTATAATATGCTTTGAAAAAAATTAATATAGTTTCTCTCCACAGGACATGTTTACAATAACAGGCAACAAGGTAAGACCTTTTTTTTTTTCATATTAAGGCAGATATAAATTCACTGCCAGCCTGCATGTCCTTCACCTGATATCACTGAGCAGATGTTGATTTTCCAATTTACAGGTCTGTTAAGAATTCATGACAAAGCTAAATTATACATGAGAATGAGATTTTTTTTCCTCCAGACTCTCAGTTTGTTGTGATGGGTTTCTATTTTAATTGTTAATAATCTGTTAGAAAGAAATGTTTTTGTTTCCCCTGACCATCCCTCTTTAACTTATATTTTGATTTATCTACACCAGGTTATTGTTACAATATGAAACAAAATGTGGCAGGAGAAATACTGATGTCCTTTTGCAGTTACTCATTGGTTCTAAGACACGGAAAGCTAGAAAGTTAAAAAATTTCCTTCTGCCAGTGTTTATCATCCAGAGTTAATTATGTAATTCAGATTTAGTGTACAACAGGGGTCCTTAAACTACGGCCCACAGGCCGGATACGGCCTCCCAGGGTTCTCAATCCAGCCAGCGGGTATTTACAGAACTCCCTGCCCCCCGCCTGCCAGGGGCTGCGGGGGGGAAACCAAGCAGCCTCGGATGACTTCCTGCCACTTAATCTGCGCGCAGGGCTCCGCAGCCCCCAAGCAAATTGCCAGAGCCCCGGCGCAGCAAAGTTCCTTCAGTCTCTTCTGGCCGCTCTTTCCAGACTGCGCAGCCGGGCTCAGGAGGGGGGCGGCAGCATCAGCGAGGTGGGCGACTCCCCCCTCGTTTTTTTCCAAATGATAGTCCAGGTCTGGCCCCCGACAGTGTCTGAGGGACAGTGAACTGGCCCCCTGTTTAAAAAGTTTGAGGACCCCTGGTACACAGTTCATGAGAACTCTAAGGCCAAATAAATATCTTTACTCCTGCCCCAAAATTTCAAATTGTTCTTATCCAAAATTCATAACATCTTCTTCTCAGGTAAAAAATCTCACTAACCCAGCATTAACTGTAACTTTCTTTTAAAAAAATATGTTTTCACATGAAGAAAGATGTAGAACTTTGGCTACAGAAAATATTATAACTAGGATACAGCTCTTGTTATTTCATCACACAGCACAGAGTGAAATTTTAGAGCATGAACAAACTGTGAGGAGTAAATAGATTAGTTTCAATCACAGTAGGCAAGCAAGTTAAAATATTTTCTATTGCTGAAGGGATGGCACTGAAATCAGTAACCAGCTAGGTGCCATTTCATGGAAGCAATGTCTGGCAATCTGAAGACCATGATTATAGTCCTGGATTATTTTCTCCAGTAAACTGTGTATGGCAGATTCCATAACATAAGCTCTAGGCTTGTGTTGGAAGAAGTTATGATACATAAAATACTACTACTTTGGGCAGAAGTACTAGATCTGATGTTTCAGTGTCGATGCTGGTTAACTTACTGTAATTCAGGAGTTCTCTGGGTACTTCATGTTCAGAATTGCAAGAAAACTGTGTTCCTCTTGGTAGCTTATAAAAATAACTTGTGAAAAATAGAATCCATGGTAAGTCTTGAGTGATAATATTCTTGAAGATCTATTACTGTTGAGGGAATCTAGAAAAGTTTGGGAGCTCTAAATATGTTATTTTTAATAAACTTCTACTCACTTTACTACACACTCTCTTCCAAAACCTAAGAGAACTGTATAACTATACAAGCAGGTATGCAAAGTACATTTGACATTTGATTATGAATGAATGTCAAATTACTGTGCTGCAAAACACAAAAATTGAGTGAGTTGCATCTGAGCTGGAAAATATAATTATGTAAAGACAATAAAAGGTGTTTAATTCTACCCTTTGCATTGTCATTGTTTGAGTAGCAGTTACATGGCAGATAACATGTGTAATGTAGCAAGAATAACGAAGAAAGCAATTACTAGCTTACTGATGTCCTAGCTGAAGTGTGTGATTTCTATTTGTTGGTATAAATACATATACCAAAAATGTATAGTAGCGTGGGGTAAAGAAGAACACCTTGTGATGTGCAGTTGATTCTTCTTCCTCTTTGAGCAGAGAATGACAGCTGTACATAATAAAATTCTGTCAGTAAAGTATCAGCCCTCAGAAACCCTACTAATGTGATTCCTTCAACCTATGGAGAGAAATCCTACCAACCTCAGTGAGAATTTCACATGGCAAATCAGGGCAACATTGGTGCATAAAATCCATGGGAAAGTATAGACAATCCCAAATCTAGGGAGAAAGAAAGTCCTGTGAGGAAAACCAGACTGAAATAAGAATATATAAACATCCATAGAAGTGATAAGTTGAAGTAGGCATATTTGTATGAACACATGTATAGCTGATGTTGAGCTTTTGCATGATGCCTCCAGCACCTGCTTGATGCTGAATTTGACTTCCACTCAATTGTGCCTCTGTAGTTTAAAAAGAAAAAAACATTAGCATCAACAGGAGTAATTTCTCCCAGCAATCTTAATGACATAAAAGGACATTATTTCTGCTGGCTATAGTTATAAGTACCTGAGTTCTTAAGATGATCTCTCTCTATTTCTATTACTATGTTGTATTCTGGGTATTTTTTTAAGCTACAGGAGAAAAGGTACTGAGAGCTCTGTGGATCTCTGGTTTTAGGCAAATTGTTGTAAGATAGGGGACAGGTTTTGATAAATAAATTTTAAGTTAATTTTTGCACTTGCTAAAAGACAAAGCCTTTGAGCTGTTTTATGCTAAGAAAGGCAATTATGAGTCATCATCAAATAAATGGATCAACTCTATCCCAGCTGAAAGATTCTCCTGCAGCCATGTGCACATTGTAGTGGGCCTGGCTGAGCTGGTTTTCCACATAGCAGCCCTCAGGGTGCAGTGTTTTGTGCTGGGATCTAGAATGGTGTTGATAACACACCCGTGGTGTGACTACTGCTGAGCGGTGCTCACACAGCACCAAGGCTCTTCCCAACATTCACCCCCGCAGTGGGTGGGGTGGGCAAGATCTTGGGAGGGGACACAACCAGAACAGCTGGCCCAAACTGACCAAAGGGATATTCCATACCATATGATGTCAGCTCAGCTATATGGGAAAAAGGAGGAGGAGAGGGGAGGCCATTCTGTTGTTCTCCAGAGCAACCGCTACGCATCTCGAAGCCCTGCTTCCCAGGGAGTGGCCAAACATCACCTACTGATGGGAATTAGAGAATAAATCTTTGTTTTCCTTTCCTTCCATGTGCGGATTTGCTTGGCTTTGCTTCTATCATTATTAAACTGCTTTTGTTTCTCATCTTATTTTCCTCCCCTTTTTGCTCTGCTGAGGAGGGAGAGGGGAAGAAGAGTGGTTTGGTGGGCACCCGGCACTCAACCAAGGTTAACCCATCACAGACATCTATGCAAAAATGTGTATCTGATACAGTTTTTACTGTTGCTTTAAAAAAAAAATTATGTGTTTTTCTTGAAATTATGTGGTTAATTTTATCTGGGGCATAATTGCAAATGTTTGGAATGACAAGGGTTAAGATGTGAATGTTTTCTAAAGAAAAAAAAAAACCCAAGAGTTGGTAAAGGGGTTCAAATCTGTCCTCTTTTAATTTGCAAAATGTTTTCATGCTTAAGAACTTGAATGAAAGCAGTGACAAATTCTTATTTTGAGCACACAGATGCTGTTTGTGTATGATGCTTTCTTTCTGTCCACACAAGTCATCAAATGCAAAAACAATTTGCATGCAGACTCTGTTGTATGTGCTTGTATAAATTTGTGCTTGTGCAAAATGAGTGCTAATAAATAAACCTGTGAGTTGCTCTAGAACCCAGTAAATGTAAAAATTTCAACTTATAAACAGTTCTGATGGTTTTTATCAGGAAAAAAATCTTACTGCTGTGTCATATAGTCCCTCTCAGGAAAGAAAAATTTAGCAGAAATATCATTTAACCTCCTACAAAGGAAGCTATGTAATTAATTCCAGTTTAAAAGCTAAAGGACCACATCTCAGCTTAACACGAGGAAGTCAGCCTCAGCAGATATGGTGTTTACCAAAAATTCACTGCTAAACGTGTTCAGTAATAAAGGACTCCTAAAAGGTTCAGGGCACAGTCCCCATGCTCTGGGCCATTTGAGAGTGGGACACGCTTCAGGTGACTGTTGATTTACCATCACACGGGGCTACCTCGGCACGAAGCTGCAGTAATGTGGTAGTGAATCAGGTTCAAAACGCTTAGCATTAATAAAGCTGTCATGTACTCTCTGCAGGTGACATAAAATCTTAGAAGATTCTTGGCCAATCACAGGTTTCTTTTTCAAAACCTTGGTTTCCCAGACACACACTACCTCATCGGCAGTCTGCCTGCATGCTGGGGCAGGGCTCCTGTCTGCCTGCCTGCCTGCACTGCAGGCACCACTTCTCCTGTGCTGCTATTGTCCGCCCAACTTTTCTCCCTCAACACACATTATTCAGTTTTATGATATAGGCAGGATTTATTGCTAAATGAGGGAGGGATTTCAATGGGGTTTTATTAACTGGGGAAAGCTGGAGGCAGTGCTTGGTTACATATTATTATATAAGGTGATGCAGAGGTCTAATATCTATCACAATCAAAGGCTAATGCAAATTCACTGTAATATCAGCACTAATAATCAATGTTAAATTAAGATGTATTACCTAGGTAGCATCCATAAAGAAATGAGAAGTCCTGAAATGTCACAGTCACTTTAATTAGAGCGGTGTTGGAACTGAGGAGGAAGGCTTGTCTCTATGTAGAAACTATGGTAAAATTCTGGTCTGTTTTTGCTGGGAAATGCACTGTTAATTACACTGACATATGCTGAAATGAGACTGTGTAGTTAATGATGAAAGGAGCTCTGTGTTTCTTATGAGATCAGATTTGAAATAAACTACATAAATAAAGTGGTAAAAACTCCTTTAGTACTTCCTGTCTGCCCTCCCCCATATACATCACTTGTAGTTATTTTCAATCTACAAATTAATTAGAAGTACAGCAGGCACAGTAAATCTTTGGAAGTTGTCCTTCCCCCATACCCTGCACTTGTTTAAAACATAAAGGTTGTGGAAGTGAGCAAAAGTATTTAGCATAAAATTGCATGAACATGTGTGTGAGGAGATTACTGCACACTAGAGAGGGCAGTGGCACCCTGTTCAGAATTACGTACCATCACAGTTAAAATGCAGAGCTGTGGGGTGTGAGGTTTTTTTTTAAAGATAAGATTTATATTTAAATAATATATATTGCATACATATATATACATACATATCTATATTACTTTATTGCTTGGCCTGTTACATGCTCTGATTGCCTTTTTTATTTTCAATATCACAATATAGCATGCTATGCCTTATGGAGCAGTGCAGATTGTCCCTGTTATGTGCAATATGCTACCCATACTAAATTAGAAAACAGGAAGCAACAGAGGGCAGTTAGTGCTTGCCCTTTTCTATAATCTCCTAATAATATGTTTTATCTAGTCTGTTCTTGAATTCTAGTAGTAATGATGATTCAACCATTTCTCCCTGACAAATTATTCAATTGTCTAACCTTTTGGACATTTCTGCCTAATGTGTAGCTTTAATATTTAAGTTTTGAATTTCAGACCATTATTTCAGCTATAATGGTAGAAGTGAAAGCCATCTTCTATCAATTAACAACCATCTGGGAGAGATGAAATTCAGATATGAAGCAAAGTACTGTACAATAATGAATGATGAAGGGAAAAATCCAACAAGCAAATGGAATGTGCTTTTTGCAAGTGCTTTCTGGCAAAGAAAGGTGATGACCTCTTCAACTTTAAAAAAAATGTTCTTTTCTCTTTCAGTAATATATGGAATTCCTAATTGTCAGTCCTAAGTGTGTCAAAATCATTAGTCAGTTTCATGACTTTTAGGTTATTCTAAAAAGTATCAAAGGTTAGGAAAGCTAAAGCATGGATAGAATTAGATCTGGCCAGAGATTACATCAATGGCAACAAGAAAAGCTTCTATAGGTATGTTGGTGATAAATGAAGACTAGGGAGAATGTGAGCCCTCCCTGGAAGGAAACAAGAGACTTGGTTATCCAGGATATGGGGAAAGCTGAGGTACTCAATGCCTTTTTTGCCTCAGTTCTTCACAAGCAACTGCTCCTGCTGTACTGCCCAATTGACAAAAGGCAAAGGCAGGGATTGGGAGAATGAAGAACTGCACACTGTAGCAGGCAGACAAGACCATTTAAGGAACCTGAAGGTGCACAAGTCTATGGACCTGGTGAGATACACCTGCAGGTCCTGAGGGAACTGTCAGATGAAATGGCTAAGCTACTATCCATCATATTTGAGAAACTGTGGCAGTCCAGTGAAGTTCCCACTGACTGGAAACATGTTTAAAAAGAGCTAAAAGATGACTCAGGGAACTACAGGCCAGCTCATCTCACCTTGGTGCCTGGCAAGATCATGGAGCAGATCCTCTGGAAACTATGTTAAGGCACATGGAAATCAAGGAGGTGATTGGTGACAGCCAATGTGGTTTCACCAAGGGCAAGTCGTGCCTGACAATTTCAATGGCCTTCTATGATAGAGTTACACCATTGGTGAAGAGCATAGACCACAAACAATTCACCACTTCCAAAAAAATGAAAACATATTATTGTGTTATCAACTGTTCAAAGGACTCAAGCATTAGGAATTTACCATAATGTAAAAAAAGATTAGTAATTGAGGAATGGTACTTGCAGCTCCTGAATAATACTGTAGGTCTAGGCAAGCTTGAACACATTATTCCAGGATTTAGTAAAACCCTGTTTTACAATGCAGTTAAAGCTTACTCCTGATTCTCCTGACCGGTTGATATAAGAAACTTCTGTTTTATTAGATTTTCTCTTCTTCATAATCCTCAGAGAACCAGAATAATGATAAATAATGAGCACTGGAAATCATTGCAGCAGTGGCACATTGCTATCACCATTAACTTTATGGGTGAAATAATCTGTTCCTTTCTGCAAGGATCAAGCAGTTTCACATATCATGGTCAGAGAGGCTGCTGCGGTGGTCTGGGCTGGGTCCTCACAGAGCAGCTAGGGAATCCTGTCCCCAGCCCCTTTCTCTCCCTTGAGGAGTAATGAAGCACAAGAAACCTCACATAACCATGTAACCAGTTTTTAGCCTTTACCTGGCAGCAAAGTCAAGTAGTTTCCCATATGACACATGCTGCCAGGAAAAGTCTAGCCCTAAAATGACCTAAAAAATTAGTCCTCCACACATGAAGCTGGAGTTCAATGATTGTATTTATATCCTGCACTTAACCCCAAATCCTACTGAAGAAAACACTAGAAGTGCAGACACATCAAAGTAACATAGTGGTATTCTGTCCCTGCATGGACACAATAATAATAAAAGAGGAAACTTCCAGCTAGCAGAACTTTGGTTTTCATTACAAAAGTACTGTAATTCATTTCAACTGTAAGGAAATCCTCCTGCAATTTCATGCTGCACTAGTGTCCATAACAAAAATGAATGTATGTTTGCTGATTGAATATTACACCAAGGAGAGAGAGTTCAATAGCTAGTTCTGGCCTAAATTCCGCCTTTTTTGCCTTCAGTCAATGTTGTTGTTTTTTCCCCTTAGTATCCTCACAAAAACAAAACAAACAAACCAAAAAACCCCCAACCTATGATAATCCTGTGTGCTCCAAATCAGTACATGCTGTAATCCTTTTACTTTAGGGAAAGATATTCTGTTATTTTTTTAATGCAATTTTTAATTTATTTTTAATTAAACACATAAAAATATAAAGGAAATATTTTATAGATTTTAAATAATTCACACCTTTAAGGAGGTTAAATTATTTCCAGTCAGTGTATGCCAGTAATGTCTCTTAATCTGTGTATTGCTGACATAAGAGACCATAAAGGATTTTTGGAAAGTAATCAGAGGAGTCATGAATCCAAGTTCATTGGAAGGATTTACCAGCACAGTGGACCTTGACATTTCATTTGATGACTATAGCTCACTTTGCATGACCTGCTCCTGTAACTCTTTCTTATCTTTGGCAATGAATAATTTTACATACAAGTACTGTTACTGCCTATTCGCGTATATGAATGAGAAATCAAATAATATCCAACTACTTAAATTTATTGTTGAAGTTATGTTATATTCAACTCCATTTTCTCTTGAAAATATAATTTATTGGACTTCAGTTACTGTAGACATACTGATAATATTTATATCTAAATTAACGTTTTAGGCAATCTGAGAAACCAATCTCAAGGTGAACATTTTTTTCATACTATTGAAATGATCAAGCTTGTTTTATAGTGAAATGGAGTAACCTCCTATCCTAGAATTCAGTAAGAATTCTCTTCTTTTAAAGGCCGCTTCTTTCCTCAGATGGTAATTTCCAATAACTTCAGGGAATTCACTTACTTAACATGCTGTTAGAAGTAGAGATTTACATGGATTCAAGGGAATTGTATAAAAGAATTGGGAAAAAGATATTGTCACAGAGTACTTTGGGAAGTGTCTCCTTAATAGCCAGACAGTATTATCAACCAGTTGTTAGCTAGAACTACTGAAGGTAGCAGCCTTTCCCCAGTAATTGCTCCTTTCAAATAATTACTTCTTGCAGAGGCTCACAGCCTCAATATACTTCTTCCTTGAGACATTGCTAGGAAAAGCTCTTTCCCACGGGACTTGCAGTAGCACAAAGTTAGAGACATTTAGAAAAAAAAAAAGAGGAAAAAAAAAGTGCGTCGGCCACATTGGATGGTGTTTCTAGAAGGCAGTAAACAAATAACCTCTCTTCTGCCCTTTTTAGAAGTGAGTGAAGTCTATTTGCCCACACTTAACTGCACTGCTGGGAAGAAAGGAATGCATTCATCTCACGCACAATCAGTTTTACCTTGCACTCATCATCATATTTTTATCTCCTGTCCTGACTCTACCATTCCACACCACAAGAATATATTGTAAACCTACCTACACATGTTGAAAAAACTGTAGCAGCAGTGTTAGCAGTACTCTACTTTTCTTCTTGTTTGGACAATTATGATTTTACTCCTTATAAAGGTAAACTATTTCAATTTTCCTAGATTGCTTTTTGCATTTGAACCTTGTTTAGTAAGTAAGATGGATTTAATTTTATTTAATGAGTTTCCCTTTCAACAACTCATCTTGATGTTGGTTCTATTTTATCATCTCATACATGCTCCAAATATCTTGGCTTCCGTCAAAAAACAATGTAATGCACAGTGCCAGATGCAAGGATAAAGCCTACTGTTTCTAATGGAAGAATTGACAACTTTTCAACAGGTATCTGTCTAGTGCTCAAGCCTACAGTCTTATTTCAATAAGGCCCTATTCTTGTATTGACAGTTGTTTTATTTTTCTCTTTTTCTATATCATGTTGCTACTTCTACCTAGGTAAGTCTTTCCTTAGTCTTAGCTAGACTAGATTAAATCTACCAAATTTTGCCTTTGCAGTATTTTAGCTGAAGAGTGGGCTACTCAGTACAGCATTTCCCTCAGCTAATTTTAAAGTTAGAGTTCATCAATGCACATGCAGGTTCCTGCAGTGTAGATGTCAGTGTCTGAGAAATCTAAGCCAGGTCAGGGGAACTTGTTTCTTGTCCCTGCAGCCTCTCTGCAAGACACTGCATGATAAAAAATTATGGTTCTCAAAACTAAGACACTATAGCAATTTTACATACTGTTTTGGTAGTTCTTGTGATTATCATCCTGTGTGGCTCCCTGTTGCTTCAGAAACTATTAGCCTGTGCATGCGCCTCTACCTCTTCTCTCCTTAATTCTGCTAAATCCTGCTTATGTCTTCCAGCTGCAGTTCTACCACCTGCTCTGTCTGCCAGTGACCAAGCTGCCCATCCTTTCTGCTGTGCTTTGCAAATGCATGCACTTCACTTTCTTTTTGGGTAAACCATCCAGATAGCAAGGATACAAGAAGAAGGGACCCTGCCTTACCTAGCATGCAGAACTAAAATGTCCCTTAGCTTTTTCACTCTGTTTGCTTTACCCTTGTCAGAGCAGATTGCAATGCAGAGGAACATAGTCATATTTGAAGTGACAGATTTATGTCTATAATAGCTAAAAGAGTGTCAGGAACCAAATCTGGGCCCTGATTCCATATGGTATATATAGATGGCTTCCATCAGCTCAGCACAGAGCAAGCTCCTCTTATGACAGGTCTGTCTTCAACAGAACTGTTTGAAATGTCCAAAGAAAAAGCCAGAGAAAGACAGTGCCCAAGGTTCAGACTCTCTAGCTGATTCTCTTTATTGATCAATAGTGTGCCAAAGCCTGCTTCTATGTTGCAACATGTGCCTCCAAAAGCCATACAGCTGAGTCTGATCCCAAATTTTTCAACGCATGCAGTATACACAAGATATGCATAGATGCATGCAACATTAAGCATATCCTGGATTAGTAAATTAGCATGGGAATAGTAGAGAGCTGCTTTTGCTTTATGGAATCATAGAATGGTTTGGGTTGGAAGGGACCTCAAAAGTTCATCTAGTTCCAACCCTGCTGCCATGGGCAGGGACTCCTCCCACTGGACCAGGTTGCTCAAGGGCCCATCCAATCCAGCCTTGAACACTTCCAGGGATGGAGCATCCATGACCTCCCTGGGCAACCTGTTCCAGTGTCTCACCACCCTCATAGTGAAGAACTTCCTCCTTGTATCTAATGTAAAACTCCCCTTCTTTAGTTTAAGGCCATTACCCCTCATTCTATCACTACAAGTCCTTGTAAAAATTCTCTTTCCCCTCCCCAGCTTTCTTATAAGACCCCTTCAGATACCGGAAGGCAGCTATGAAGTCTCCCTGGAGTCTTCACCAGGCTGAACAACCCTAACTCTCTCAGCCTGTCCTCATAACAGAGATGTTCCAGCCCACTGATCATCTTTGTGGCCCTCCTCTGGACCCATAAGCAGCCCTGGTTGACTGCTAAAGATCTAGGCAATAGGAGAAGTGACCTTCCCTTTGTCAGAGCTAAAATTCCCCAGAAGAAGCTTCCAGTAGCATGAAAATTAGTGGTTGTAGATCTGTTCAGGGAACCTCAACTACAGACACGTTCAGGAGAGCTCTTGTCCCTCACTCTAGCAAAGGATCCTCATTTCATCGTGAGGAAGTGTCAGTGTTGCCACAACTAGTGCATCTGTGGATCATTTCAGTCCAGAAACACTGCCTTCTTTCCAGCATTGTATCTTGCCATGTGCAATAATTTGTCTAGCCCTTTGGCTTGTTTTTGCACGTGGCTAATTACTCCATTACATTTGCAGTGTAGATCCTTCAGACACATAGCCCACAGCTGTAGCATGTACCTATTTCAATAATAATCTTATTCCTTATCTTTGTGTAATTTCAGTTGTTGTGTTGTTGGGGTGGTTTTTAATTATTCAGTTCCAAATTTCTTCAGGCTTAATAGCTGTTGAACAGTGTCAGAGTTTTAAACTGTGATTCACCATAGATCATTACAAATTAAAAAGTGATAACACATTTATCTCTAAAGGTTTATCATGAACCATAAACTGTGCCGATAAACGTGAAACAGAATACATGAAAGCATTAAGAGGCGCAAATGTGTTTAAACTGATTAAAATGTTAGATTAAAAAAAATCTGAGAAACACAAAAACTTGACTGGTAGTTGGCAAAATATGAAGAAGCAGAAACATCAACGTAATCTTCCTCCATGTGTAGCTTAACACCCGACTTTTGGATAACACATCTAGTATGCAATGAGTTAAAAGTTAACTTACATGGAGTGGGATTCATTTCACCCAGCTCCAGATGTCCAAGTGTGAGACAGTTATCCTAGATTGTCTTAAAAAAGAATAAGCATTCTCAGACAACATTTCATTACATTTTCAAATAAGCATGTAAAACAGTGCAGCTGGATTAGCATGAAGTTGCCTGAAAAAAAAAAAAAAAAAGAATCTTAGTGGAAGAACAAGACAAGAGACTGTGTTTTTCCTACAGGATGGACTGCAAAATAAACATCTAGGTAGAGCACCTAAAAAGAAGGTTGTAGAAATCTCTGCACTTGGGTTAGAGAGAGTGACTGATTCCAGGAACTGAGTACAAATTACTATTAAGGGTCACCACATGAAACAGATGGAAACATTCTAAGAAAAGTGGCTCTCCAACTATAGGAGGAATGGAAGATCTTGAGAGAATGTAGTTTACATTTTTAAGCCTGCCCAGAGAATTGGTCATTCAGTTCCAGGTAATAGATGGGAAATGTGCTACCGACAAAAAGCACCTTGGGGCAGCACATTGGCTTAACAGTATAGTAACATGACTGATGTGCCCTTTAAAAAATATTTTGGTTTCCATCTGGCCACAGCTTATAGAATGCACACATTTTCATTTGTTCTGCTTTTTTAAAATGCTGCTCTTGAGATGTGGGAAGAAATATCGTTTGTTTGTTCTGTCTTGTCTGCGTTCAAGTGGAAGACTATGGAAGTCAAGAGAAGACTATGTCAACCCTAACAGTACATGAACATGCTACCCTAGCTACACTATTTTAACTTGCATTCATATGTAACATCATTTTAGTTATTCTTAATCTTTTTGATGTTTTAACGACCCCAAATCCTGTGTATCACATTGGAAACAGATAATTCTGTGAACTTTTTTAAAAAAATACTCTCCACTACTCTGTGGAAATTAGCACTAGAAACTTGGGACTCTTGGAGAGGAGATGGATATAGAATCCTAGATTCATACAATGAATCATCCTAGATAAATACAATTTAGGTTGGAAAAGACCTTTAAGATCATCAAATCTAACTGTTAACCTAGCACAGCCAAGTCCACCACTAAACTATATCCCTGAACATCACAACTACACATGTCCTAAACGCCTCCTAAATACTGACTCCACCACTTCCCTGAAAATTCTGTTCTAATGCTTTGTAACACTTTGGGGGAAGAATTTTTCCTTATATCCAGTTCAAATCTCCCCTGGCACAATTTGAGGGTGTTCCCTCTTGTCTTATTGCTTGTTACTTGGGAGAAGAGATTGACACTCACCTCACAACATTATCCTTTCAGGTAGCTGTAGAAAGTGACGTGGTCTCTGCTGAGCCTTCTTTCCTAAGGCTAAATATCCCAGTTCCCTCAGCTGATCCTCATAAGACTTGTGCTCTACACCCTTCACCAGTTTCATGCCCTTCTTTGGACACATTCCTGCACCTTAATGTCTTTCTTGCAGTGAAGGGCCCAAAACACCACGTTTGAGGTGCAGCGTCACCAGTGCCAAGTACAGACGGACAATCACTTCCCTAGTCCTGCTAGCTATACCATTTCTGATCAAATGCACCCTCAGTAAATTTGCAGATGACACAAAATTAAGCACAAGTGTCGATCTGCTTGAGGGTAGGAAGGCTCTG
>JAVSBS010002675.1:0-16315 GCA_033124195.1 Coracias cyanogaster | reverse complement strand
TGCAGTTAGAGAGATCTGAAATCTACTGCTTGAATTGTTTTTGAAATTGGGACCCAGGCTTTGCATGATTCACGTGCTCATCTCTGAACAAACAGGAAGGACCAATATCCTATATGGGAAAGATTTTTCTGTAAAGCTAATAATTAATAACTTAGGCAGGGAGGCAGGGAAACAGTTCTTAGACCTAGACAAATACTATTCTGTTTGCCAAGCCCGTTTTAATGACATTCTTAAAGTAACAAACATATTATCACACATACTACATGTATTTCCCTTCATATGATCTAGTTAAAGAAACGGTCAAGGAGTTTAACTTACGTACCCTCTTTTGCATTTTTCCTATTAAAAAAGAGGACGTTTTCACAATCAGTCAGCCTTAACAGCCATAAAGTTTGGTTCATTAGACATTGAGAGGCATTAGTAACAAGGATAACAGCACTCAGCATAACACTATGCATGAAAATTAGATCAAGCTTTCTTCATCCAAACAAGTTGTTACAAAATTCAGAATGCACTGTGGTTTAAAAGGCCTGCATGTAAGCATTTACATGTGGCTAAATCAGCAACCTAAGTCTTTATAAAGGAACTGTAAGATGTTAAGTCATGAATATTTGGTTTTGATCACTAAAAATAACTTCCTTACAGAAGACTAGGAGCCTGGGTTTTTAATATATAATTTTATTGAATCATTGTCACTTTTAATAGGGATTTATTTAGTTAAAATATACCCCTTGTATTTTGATAGAGACAGGAGGCTCACTAATGAATTAGCCTGATCAGCTTTTCTGTTGAAGCCTGAAAATGAGAAACAGCATGTAAAATACCTTATTTTATACATATCACAGCTTACTAAATAATAAAGATTCATCATAATCTTTTGCTATTCTTGAAAACCTCCAGTGAGAAGAGAGATTTAAGTCATTTGCTCTGCCCTTTAGTCTTCATTTACCTGTTAGGATGAATAGTAGAGAGCACAAAGACAAGGAGAATGACATCCAGGATCTCATCTGGAAAAGGATAGGGTAAAGCATCATCACACACATCATGAACAAAGGCAGAACACCAGGCTGAATTGTAGGACGAATGCGACTGTCAGGAAAAAGATGAAAAGAGGCACAGAGAGAACAGTAGTAGTTAATACGTTTACTGTGACTCAAGAAACTTTTTTTCTTCAATTATTCAGCGTTGTAAAACACCTCATATAAAAACCTATTCTGTCCAGTATCTTACTCAAGCTGAGAAGCAAGCTCACTGATGGTATTCATTCCTCTCTGCACAGAGTAAGACTTTGTTCTTTGGAATATTGAAAACTTCAGTCAAAAGTTGTCAAAGCTATCACATTCTTTTTTATGAAGACGGCTTCCTGGCAGCCTCCTGAATTACAGGCTTATAAGGTACTCTCTAAAGCAAGCATATGAATTACCTTTACCAGATCCACTGCTCCTGAAGCAAAATCACAACAGTACAGGAAGGTTCCAGGTGTACTGCTATAGGAAAACAAAACCAACATCAGTTAAAAAAGTATTATTGTAAAAGATGAAAGTCTGTATCAGTGTTCATGGAACCTTTGGGGTTCTCCACAGGTTTGACCAAGCATACCTTATTGATGTCTAGCACATGGAAAGCCACATAGGTTGTAATGAACCAATAGGGCAGACAAATTCATAAGAATACCAACAGGCATTTAGTATAAAAAGGCGAATTATAGCATTGTCAGGGAGGAAAGTTAAAAGGAAAAGAAAGAAGGTCACAGAGGGCTGTCAGGATTGATAACAATGTCCTGGTGCTGTATTACATAAATGCGCATTAATAGGTCACATTTTCTTACAGAAGCACTGCAGTAAGTCTCCATCATTAGCCTATGTATGCAGCTTAATTAGCAATATGATTTGGGCAGGGAGGGGTGTTGCAAAAATAATCTACAGTTCTGTAGAGGTTTGGGTTTCCATGTGCCATCTTGCCGTGCTTTTGATTAGATTAAGCAGCATTGGTTGTTTCCCTCCATTATCCCCTCTGTTTTGTAAGTCAGGATGAATAAGAATTTCCTGTAGCATTGTTTTCCCTTCCTTTCCCATCCAAGAGTAAGCCAGCAGCAAATTTCCTCATACTATTCATCAGATACTAGTAACTCTAGGGAGAAATTTTTTTCACCTCCAAAAAATTCATTTAAGGGAACCTGAGCAAGACTCCATGAGGGATGACATAATGGTCAACTCATTATCAATAATCTCTCAAAATATTTGAGATTTTTTACAGACTGTTTCTTCAGAAAGGGAATCAGTGAACTCTGGCAGTGCCTATATGATCTCACAGTATACACAGGTAAGTTAGTGACCTCTCTCTGAGAGCTCAACAGGAGAGATCCTGTGGACCAAAATATTCCAATCCTTGTTGCTGAACAAAACTTTCACGAGCTCTGTGCCCACCATGAGAGTTGGTGAGTTTAGGTATTTATCATGGACAAGGACATGCAGCCAAGGCTTTGGATCCAGCCAGTCCCTTGGGAAAGGATAAGATGATTATGTAATTGACTTCTTAGGATGCTGTTTCCATTTTTTTTTACAGCAGAATAGGAGCTATGTAGAAAGTCAACTTAAAACAAAGACATAGCTTGATCCAGACAGTGATTTCATGAGGCACTGTATTAAAAAGCAATAACTTGAATTTTAAGGGGGGCAAGGGGAAGCAGTTTAAAAGTTACACTATAAACCTAAGTGGAAAATTTTTCAGTAGCCAGAGTACCCTCATACTTGACACGGGCTCCTTTTTATATGCATACAAAAGGTAATTTTTATATTAAATTCAGAGTAAAAATGTGCTATTAAGCCAGGACTGCTAAGAGATAAGAGTTTAGGTCACAATGTGAGTGGTTCAATATATCAACCAATGTGATTGACTGAAGGATTTGCATGAGAATAGGTATCTCCAGGAAAAATACCTAATGAGTGGATTCTTAATTACCAGAAATGCCAACCTATGACTAATGCCTCCTGTGAGGAAAACACAAGTTTGTCTCATCTTTTTTAATAGTCACATGGTATCTCTTCCCTGTATAGTGTTACTTTCCAAACTTTTCATAGGAAACACGGCTCCCCTTTCATTATATATATGCTGTCTAAAGCAAAGCACTTGTTTTGGGATGGAGATAATTGCTAACAGGTTTCACGTATGACCCTGGTGCATCACTCAATCCCTCCCGCTCTGTTTCTCTATCCGCAAAATTGAGTATTTCTGTATAGTGGTGATGCCAGCAATCTGAATTTATTTATAGAATAATGAACTGTGCTGTACTCAAGCTCTTAGAGACATGAATAAAAAGAAATCTATTTCAACCTTCGATACACAGCCTTTCCAATAAAACCTTCCTGCCTACATGGAAGGGAAGACATGCTGCCATAACAGCTTTTTCTAAAACCAGAAACTAAGTGGATTAAGATGTTTCAGGTAATTAAGGCAATACAGGACTGGTGCCTTCCTTGACAGTAAAACCTGAAGCAATACGACAAAGTGTACCAGCCAAATTCAGAATTACTACAACTTCTTACCAGTAGAACATGTCATTATCTACTGTCTGCGATGTTGGCCTTTTGAAGAGATACCTGGTAGCTTTATGATGACATAGAAGACAGGAGAATATTTCACCTGCCTGAGGGTAACTACAAGACATCAGTCTGAATGGACCTGAAGACAAACCTTGTCAGCAAATACGGTCCTCTCAAGACTATGGTTGACCAGTATGAGGAGTATCTTGTACTGAGTCTACCAAGACTATATGAGGTCTCCAAGTAAGCAGAATTTCAGGGTTGTAAAACAGTCTACTCAACACCCCCTGTGGCACTGGGCTAGCAACATTTGAAGAAAATGAAGAAGATGAGGACAGAACTTTTGTAGTTGAAAATCCAGCATGACATACCATAGAACTTTCAAAATAGGAAAGACACTGTTTCCAGCACCACAACCAACCTAAAATCAGAAGAGAAACAAAAAGTTAAAGTACATGAGCAAATAAAACCTTTTTTGTCTCCAATTCTGTTGGCACCTAGTACCCACTAGACTTTAAGTCACGTTGGACAGAAAAGGTGTAAGCTCACATGCCAATTCTCAAATCAATTCATGATCACGTTTCTCCCCAATGTCTTTCTAAAGTTAAGAGAGAATCTGTCTCTCAAACTGCATAGGAAAACGCAATATTCTTGTCCAATTTCACCATTGGCAAGAATGTGTCAAGTGCTTGCATTTTAAGACAGAACTTTCCTTAGGAAATCAGAAATCCATTTTCCAGTGAAAATGGAATCTGACAATCTAGATCTAAATTCTGATTTTGGAGAAACTTTAAAGGGAAAACAAAGCCCACATCATAGGTTTCTCTGAAAGTCTCTACCACAAATCAGTGTAGCATGTAAAATTCTAAATGTTTACTTTCTTGATATTTACGAAGCATCTTTACCAGGCTTTTCAGCAAATAAGTGGAGTTATATATGATGGGTAGAATATCTGCTGTGCATTACCTCTAATATTCTGTAAGTGGCATCACTACCAGGGAAGGATTCTAGCCTGCCAAGGTTTTCTCCACAGTTTTTACCCTGAGGGCCATCAGTAAGACATTTTGCTTGTTTTTTATTATATACGTATCCTTGTACAGAAGTAGAACCACATCCATTTTTCTTCCAGTATTTTTCTCCTTCCTCAAACACTTCATTTTTGTGTGAAAAATTGTTGGTACTATTTATTTTTGTGTGTTCTGAAGATCTTCCTTCTGTTTCCAACTCATCTCTCCTTTTTTCTGGAAGAATTTCTGGGAACTCCAGAAACAGCCAATTGCGATCCTTGAAAAAGTTACTTTTATGAGTCTTGTAAAATTCATTCCAATATTTACTGGCTTCTCTCTCGTATTTATCTGAAATTAAAACAAAAATTTGGTGAATATGAGCTTAGCTACAGAATACGGTAAAGCAACATGGAATTTGGATCCCAAATTTACTGTTTAAAAAAACCTGTAGTTTCCTACATTGTACATATTTAAATAAAAACATATGGATTTGGGGTTTTACTTTCATCTGGGCTCAAAATAACTCCCATGAAGGTTTAATTAGATTTTATGTCACTTAGGATGAGGCAGACAGGCTTTCTGCATCATCTTTTTTTTTTTTAAATGCAGTGACGTAACAGAACGGCATCATAAAAAGATGCAATCTTAAGTTTCTCAGACAAGCTGTCATGTCTCAAATTATAAAAGCAATGCATCTTTTCAATTAAATGTTTTTACTATTTAAGAAATACTAAATTGAAATTAACTTAATGATTTATGAAACTCTATGAACAACTGCAAACTTGTTGGTAGCTAGTGATATCTCAAAAAAACCCCATCCGTTAGAAATCCAGTTCTGTGAACTCAAGTGATAAAACACTACTGCATAGCCAATAGACAGTAATGCGCTCTTAACCATTTAATGGTGCAGCTCTGACAGAAAATAACAACACAGTCAGAAGAAACGTATTGGCTTCCTGACTTTCAAAAAAATTCAGAGTCTTACAGCAAACCTTTGTGTTAACTTTTAATTCACAAAACATTCTGACTGTTAGATTGTCAAACAATAGGACTGGAAGGGATTTCACCCAGTCAGGGAATTCATACCCTCCCTCCACAAGAATTTGTCCAACTTTTTCTTAAAATACCACCTTTAATATAGTTTTGACAACTTCCTTCCAGGCCTTCACCATCTGTATAGTTAAAAACCTTTTTCACTACCTAACTTGAAATTTCCTCATTGCAATTTGAGTCCAGTAATTCTTGTCTCATTAACCAAACAGATAAAGCAAAAATTACTCACTTCTCTTTGCAAAACCTATTTACTTATTTGAAGTCTTTTATTATGTATCCCATAAGCAATCTCTTTTCTAGATTGTCTAAACGTAACTCTCTTCTTTTTTCCACAGAAGTAAGGATTTTTAAACCTCTGAACATTTTCATTTTTCTTCTCTAGATTCTCTCCAATTGATTTACTGCTTTTTGGTGCTGTATTCTGGTAAAGGCACTATCAACACACAGCAAAAGGAATATTTTACGAGGCTTACAGGCTGTAATCCTGTTTATAACTCCCAGCTTGCCATTTTGCAACAGCATGACACTGCTGATTCAGCTAGTGATTCACCACAACCCTCAGATCTTCTCCTGCAAAATGACTACCTAGCCAATTGTTCCAGAAACTAGTGTATTTTTCAAGGAATTATTCCTAAGCAAAGTGTTCTGCATTTATTTTTAGCAAGTTTATCTCTTTCAGATCCTTTTTTCCCCACTGCTTTTCCAGAATCAGATTTCTGAATCCTAATTCTATATTCTTCCATACTTGAAACATCTCTTCACTTAGTATTATCTTCAAGTCTCCCATTTCCTGAAGTCGCTAATGAAGAAACCAAGCAGAACTGGACACAGAACAAAATGTTTCTCTGCTCAGCCCAACCTTCCATTTTTAAAGGATCTCTCTAGGCATTCATTCACCCAAAAGCTGTTTCATTAGCTCTCGCTTGCCTAACTTGCTTATGAAAATGTCAAGTAAAGCAAGTCAGAAGCCTGACTAAGGATAAATTTCAGGACGTCTGCTGTTTTTTTCCTTATCCCCAGGGCTTGTAACCTTCTCCAAGAAGGAAATCAGCTTGATTTTGCATGATTTATTCTTGAAAAATATTTGTTGGCCAGTATTCATCTCCTTTGTTCTTCCAAACCCAGTCTTTGCGATTTCTGGATTATCTCTTCCAGTATTTTTCCAGGAATTGAAAGTAATTCTCTTGCTGCTTCTTTTCCAACCTCCCTTTGAAAAAAAAGAAGAGTAAATACTCTCTTTTCTGCTTTCCCAGTCATCCATGTACTCTATGGATGTACTTTGTAACCTGTTCTTTCTCAGCAGAACAAGATCTTTCCCTCTTCTGACTAGCACTAATTGTGCCACTGGACTGCCACTAACACTTTCAAAGAAAGGCTGATAAAAATATTAGAATTACAGCTTTTTTCAATGTCTCTTTTGTTGATGGTTTTCCCTTCCTCATCCCTCCTAAATACCAACACAAATCTTGGTTCTTCTCCCCCCCTCCACACTTCCCAAAGCATTTACAGAACTCTCTCGTTACCCTTGATGTCTATTGCTAAGTCTACATCATATAATCTGTTACGTTTTTTATTTTGTCCCTACCCCCTTACACTGACCCATTAATTCTTTTAATATAAATGTAGAGAATAAATATATGGTACATTTCTCCTACTACTCATTTAAATCTTAACATATTATTTCCTAAATTGCTACAGCTTTTCAGAGATAAACAAGGCTGAGCATTATCATTAGAAGCACAGACAGGCAGTGGGAAGTGGCAAGGAGGTGGCAGAATGCCTTGTCCTAGAAATCTGCATAATTTTGAAAATTTAACATTTAATACATCCAATTGTATTATTAAAGGGCAAGACCCAGTCATGCACAGTAATTGTACAGACTTGTTTTATAATGCAAGGGCAGAGCTGACTGAGGTCACATATACCAGATTTCCACAGTGTAAGTTGCACATTCATTGACTGCTTAGCTTCAGCATGAAAAACAAACCTTCTACTCAAAAGATTCTTAAATCATTATCAGCCCTTGCTATAGTCACTGCTGTTCTACAAATCTGCTCAGAATCCTTGTACTTAAATTCCCATCAAGTTTTTGAGATTTCAGCATTGAAGGAAAGCAGATGGCTAAAGGCAGCCTTTCAAAATGTATTAGCACGGTATCACATAGGTTCCAGTGAAAGATCACTTTACTTTCCACTCTTCTACTGGTCACTTCTGCGCCACTGTGTAATAACCACGCGTGCATTATTATTATTATTAATTTTTTGTTTTGTGTATTTAAGTAGCCTCACTACTAAATTTTCCAAAGCATGTGAAAATTACAAAACTAATAAAAGTATAACCATCTGAGACAAAAAAAATCCCTTAGTCAACTGATTTTTCTCCTTAACAGAATCTTTCATACACTAGCAGGCATGCCGAGAAGAAACTGGACATGCTGATAAGGAAATAAAAGTTCATTCAGTCTAACATCTCCTGTTTTATAAAGGCTCACCAGAACTATTCCATTTTAGTGATATAACAGTATTGCTGAAATCTCTCTTGCCCTTTTTCTCTTACTGTAGTTTCTGAGGCCTCAAAATAACCTGCTCATTAGCTTCAGTCTAGCTCATTGTTTACACAAATAGGCCAAAATGTACTTCCACTTGCAGAATGAAGCTGAAGCTTTCTGAAGGAACACTATCAGCAATGCTCACCTATTCAAGTTCTAAACAGAGGGGCATTCATAGGAAATGCCCTTGGATTCTTGTATTTCTTGGCAATGGACAAATGCCTGATTATTCCATTTCTTACCAGCACAAACCAAGTTCTAATTGATTGTAGATGAAGAATAAAAGGTTCCATGAGCCATGTGGTTACACAGCTTACTTTTCCATTATGAGCTCTTTTTCAACCTTTTACACAAACCAAATGGAAATACTACATGTCATTTTTTAAAAACAGACACTGTACCCCTGTATTTAGATAAAGAATGTGAAAGGTAACAGAAAAGGGCAGGATGACAATCCCAGAGCATTCAAAGGGACAAAGGGCACACAATACAAGACACATTCCCAGGTAATTCAAATAAACTCCAACATGTGCCCTAGCTACATCAATGAAACTGAGCACAGGATTATAATGACACTATCTAATTTGACAGATGCAAGACATGCCAAGTAAACCAAGTCCCAGGACATTCAAGTAATTGTTTTCAGAATATCTTTCCAATAAAGGAACACATTAAGAATCCAGTCTTCTATGTTACTATTAAGTTAATAATCTAGCTTTAGCATACATAACTATCCCAGGGTTTAGGGTTTAGTTTGCCCATTTGAACCTAGAGCTATCCTTCTTCCGAAATGCAGAATACATTGTTTCCCCTCTGAAGACACAGCAAGAAATTCCTTAATCATTTAGAGCTCAGACTCTGTGTGATGTATTGGAATACCTTCCATGAAGTGAATGCACTGCTTCCTAAAGCACTCAACTCAGCCTGGCCAAGGCAGCAAGCTGGGACCAGCTGGGACCGGAGCAACCTTCACTTAACTGAAATATAACGCGCTGTACCAACACTAGCTCTCTACACAGTCCACAAATCATTAAAATGCATTTGAATATTGTACATGGGAACTTTAATCCCCAGCACTCTAGCTGGCTGCAAATTCATTACCTTTGATGAAGTAACAGTCCTGTGTAGTAGGCGTTTTATTCTGAAGAACTGCAAAAGAAGCCAGAACTTGCAACTGCATCATACTGATGTACTTGCTTTACATCCAGCCTATTACCCACCTCCAAATGCAAAACTGCTCAAATAAGTAACTGAACTGCTAGAAAAGACACACTTTGAGACAATCTTTTGAGGCAACAAAGGAAAAAAAAACCAAACAAACCAACCAACAAATTTATACAAGAGAGGGTAGAAAGAAAAAGAGTGTTCCTGGATTTTAACAAATCTTTAAATGCTTCAATAAATAGCATTAAAATAGGAATTTTTAAACCATTATGAATTTGTTACCTTGGTCTTCCCATTGGACTTTCACAAGTGAATTCTCTGCCGCTTTTTTCTTGGCATTCTCCTCTTCTTCTTGTGACCACTGCATGTGGTCCCTGCAAAAAGCAGTTGAAGAAACAACCTTTAAACAGGATTTTCCATAATCTTTTTTTTTCCCCAGGGAAAACAGTCACAGATTAGCTACACTGTCTCAAATACATTTTCTTTTTGAATGCAAGAGAATGACCATGAGGAGACTGATAGTTAAAAAACTAAGTTTCAGTGTAGGATAGATAAAAATTAATTACCAGTTAGGTAAAGCTCAAGTGATTAAGAAAAATCTTCCAATTGCAAAGAGGCTGAAGTAGTATGCACTTCTTTTCTTAATAGGATTAACTTATATCTTGTAAATTGAGTACATTTATAGGAATGTATTTTGAGTATCCCATTAGAATTGTGTTTAGCTGGATACAATAATAGACCTATCAACAAACACCCTGATGCAAGACACTTCTCACATTACTAATGTTTATGATGAGAAAGAAAGGTCATTCAGCAAAGGAATCAACTGTTCCTGAAACAGGGAGTATAATCCATCTATTCAAGTGGAACAGGTGGAACTGATGAACAGGATTTTACTTATTTCGGGAATAGAGACAGGAAACATTTAGAAAAAAGAATGAGACATTCGTAAAAAAAGACAATGGTTCCACAGTCTCTCTATATTTTTATGAAGTGGTTAACTATATGTTACATTAATCCATTAAATGGTCACAGAACCAAGTCAAGATCTGACTCTGATGACTCAATGCCTTCCCTGCAGATTCTGTTTGGCTCAGGCACAATGGGGAGTGCCACAAAATGTGCTGCTGACAGCTTTTAAAGCAAATCAGCTGTCTCTCCAAATCCTTCGGTCAACAGTTTTAGAAAGTAGATAATATAATTCAAGTAATCCATTAGATCCTAATCCTCCTGAAATCAATTTACTGGAAGCCTGTGACTAAAATTCCATTGGTTACTATGGGAAAAGGAACAAGGTGCCAACCTGAAAAGAGCTGATTGTCTCTAAAAGTTAACAAGCATCTTCTCGTTCCACGCTTGGAGACATATACGTCATTTAATTCTTAGACCTTCACTGTTCCTCTTTCTTTAGTTGTGGAAGACTAATTGGTATGTATTTGTCTTCTTGCCTCAGACTTTATTTCTGCATCTCTACTGAAATATTTCTCATTATTGTCCCCAGCAGGTTGCCTCTCCCCTTCCTGTATTTGTTCCTAAACCAAATGTTGCTGTGCAGTACCAAGGCTCTGACAGATGTGCTGTAGCAGAATAAAAGTGAACAACTGTAGCATTTCTAGGCAGCCATCATCTTGGAAATAGTTGCTTCCCTTAACTGCTATCACCAATTTTGACCTTGCCTATTCTAGCAAGCGCAAACCGAGGACTAGTCAAATGGCAGTACTATGTCAGAAGGGCTGACTACGACTTGCTGTGGTATAAGCTTTAGTTGATCAATATTAATCCATCATTGTGTGTCAGAGCCCTTAGGGCTCTGCACACAATACTATAGATGCCTGAAATCCTCCACCTTCATCAACAACTTTTTTTCCTTTTGTCCCTCCTTGGAAATTCATAAAGCTGAAGAAAGATCTCTTGGCTCTCTCCAAGATATTTCTACATGGAAGACCCTAAAAAACAGGACTGCAGCAGCACTTCTAGATCAAATTCTGCAAAGGAGGGGACATAGCATAGTTCTCATGCAAACTATTTACACAGTTTGGATGCTTCAAATCATGCAGCTCCTTCAGCAACACAAGGCTGGCAGAACACAGGATACAGAAGAATTCTAAGCAAAGCAGTGTTTTAATACAGAAGTGTTTTAAGCTGAACATTGACAGCAAGAAAGCAAGTTATCAATTTTAACCACACCAAAACTGTTACCTTGAGTAGGCCTGACGTTAGATAAAGCAATGCTACTTTCAGTTCACCTTACTCGACTTAGCCCTTTTCCATTAACTCATTTGCAGGTAGTTTTTAATTATTTCTGAAAACTAACATGTGAAAATGATGCCAGTTACTAACCTAAATAGGATCAGACTTTTTTCCTCCAATGTTTAGCATCATTCATTACTTCTCTCTCAAAATGACAGAAAAGCACCACAGCAAATATCTAAAGCATTAGTTCCCAAAATTAATTTTAGTATTCCTAGCAGTAATGGTAACAGGTCTTGGCTCCCTGCCAATTCACACACAAACAAAAGAAGGATGCCACTGCATGAAGTACCAAAGATGATGAGTGGAAAACAAAAGGACATAAATCCTCATACATCAACATTAGGGAAAATGTATCTGTTGCGCTCACCCTGGACAATCTATTCAGCTCAACCACCACTCACCCTGATTCACCTTATCTGCCTAGTGAGAACCCTGCTGATTGAGCCAGCCTCAGACCCAACGACTTCCCTCTATTTCATAGCCAGGTTCTTGATTTATCAAGACCGTTGCAACTTCCACGCAGCCTCTGCTCTGACTCAATTTCACCTGTTTTCCCTTGTGAGATATGTGGATTCATCTACAGATCTGCTTTCTGAATGACCCTGTTCCTTCAATCCCACCTTCACAATCCGTCCCAACTACCTGCATCAGAGTTTGATAACTCTCTAGTAGACTGTCACTGAATGCAAGCAGGAAAAACTGAAGCTACACATTACCAGCTATTTGGAAGGAAACTTTTAAAATGAAACAAAACTGTGTTTTGCCAAGGTACAACATTACCAAAAAAGGCTAGCCTTTTTCGTAAAAGTCTTTTCCTACCTAGACTAGATAGCCTACATTTGAATCAGCATTCACACAAGTAAAGGATTTTTCCACCTAGCACGAGGTTTTGAGTCTGGAAGATGCTTAAGAACTACACTCCGTATAGACTGATGAAACACAGAGACAGATGTACATTCTTGACACAATAACCAGACAGCTTCCTTGACCAAGGAACTTGGAGAAGAATAGATAACTCCAGATTTGGCCTTAAGGTGGTATGTTTTGAGGACCCCATGGTCTCTCTCAGGGGCATCTAGTTTAGGAAACAGTAATAGGTGACAGATCTATTTGCATATCTTACCTCAGAAGTAATTTAGAGACTAAACAGATTAATGGAGATATTAGTTAATTAACCAGGAGCCAACCTTCTGTGTTCCTCTCTTAAGACCTTTTTATTAATCAGAATTTTATTAGAGAAACCTTTGAAATAATTCAGATTAAAAAGTAACATGGACCAAGTGACAAATAGAACAGACTACTATAAAGAGTAGTAATTTTTAAAACCCCAGGAAGTTGGAAACTTTATTTCAGAACAAAAACTTTTCTAGTCCCTTCTCTGACAGTTGCTAGCAGCAGACACCTCTGAGGAAGGCATGAGAGCTGCACATTACTTTAACAAAGTAACCTTAAGCCCTGACATAATCTGTTACTCCTGTGTTAAGATACACAATGGTTATCATTAGCCACATGCAGTTGCTTATCGAATTTTGCTAAATCCTTGCTCTCAAAAATACATTTAAAAATTATGTAGAAAATACTTTCTTGTATAGCTTTTAAATTCCCCGGTTCTCTTTTCACCAAATATTCCTTGCTTTAAGTTACAACCTGTAGGAATAAAAATATCTGTCTACGATATTTGGAAGACTAGGAATTCTTCTATCCTTCTAACACTTCCTGTATCACTTACTGTTTTGTATTCATCTCTATTGCATGGTCCAAAACCCTAGCCTTTTCAATCTTGTTTTCCCACTGCATTGACTAGCATTCTCACTTTTTTCTAATCCTCCATTAATCATAAAAATACCTTTTAGAGATGGAGATGTACTGCTGCAAATCAGCGCCATTTTTACTCTTAACATTTACATGTTAATGTTTTCTCTGCTATTATATCACTTATTTATGTTAAGATTCAACTTACTTTTTTTTGCCAGTTGTGCACTGTACAGAAATCTCAGCTGAACTATCTAACATGTTCAGTACACCTTCAGAAGAATACAAGTGATTCACATGTTCCTTTTGAAATGGTGTCCATTTTAGACTACAGCGCTAACCCAGTATGCAACGCTATTGTACCGAACTGCTACATTCTGCCATTACGACGTGGACTACTTATCTGCTACACTTTCTGTCTCCTAATTCATTACTGATCTATAACAGTATTTTGCCTTTCATTCCATGACTAAGTACTGGCTTAGCAGCTTTTTACAAAAGTCACTGAGAGCTCATAACCATCAGGTTACTTGTGACTCCCCTCCCTCCATTATTCACCATATTAAATAATAAACAAAAATATAAGAAAATTAGCTTTGAAGAAACATCTCACCACATGTTGTGCTCAAAAACCTTAGAAGGATCAGTTAAAATCCGTGATCCAAGTGGAACAGCTGGTCGTCTACTACTTTGGTGCCTCTGTTGTATCTTGCATTTCCTCAGACATAAAGCAGAAAGTCTTGTAATGAAATTCATTTTGCTCAGAGACCTGAAAACACAATTAACTCAAATTACAGTTTTGCTGTAACTTAATTGTTTATGTCACTTACATGAGAAACTGGTCAAATAATCAAGCACCAGTATCAACTTCAGTAATAATCTTTTACTATAATACCAATTTAAATGCTTTTCAGAAAACAGCAACATCCCTTCAGTGTGCTGAAAGCCCAAATCTCAGAATAGGCTACTGGAATGAAACCGGTTGAAAGATAAATTATTTGGTATCATTTCAAATTCCTATCAGGCACAGGAAAAAAATAAAAAAGAACAAAATACACAGTAAAACAATAACCCAAGTTTGACATTGTACTTTTAAGATAAGCAAAAAGTGATCAGTAAAGAAATCACTTTTCTAGTAAGGACATACTGACATCAAGATAGACATTTTTCACCCTACTCACTAGGTAACTGTCTTCAAAAGATTTCATTCTAGGACTGTGACTGGTGTTTTAGGCTTTTAGATAGGAAATGAAAGATTATATACTTTTTAAAGTGTAAACATCATGCACCAGAAAGCCGTTCAAAACTTCTGCCATGTATTCTCCTGATCCCTGTTTAATGCTGTCTTTGAAACAAATGCTTTTTAATGTTGCACTTCTACTAATGAAAATTATAAAGTACTTGACATTTTTCTATTACATGTATAATTCTCTCTTATATTGCTGTATTTCACTTTACTTAGAATCTCTTCATACGGTATTAATAATGAAAGATAACAAGTGTGTGTAGCTAGTACCAGCATTTTGTTTTGTTGGGGTTTGGGGTTTTTTTTGCATATTCTTGTTAATGTAGGCTTTCTAGGAGATGAGTAAAACAAAATACCCCTCCTACTACTTTTACCCTGATGTACCTTTGTTCTTTTTTCCTTCAAGTGCTCTGCATATGACTTTACAAATTATTTTTAGTCCTATTTTTTTCCTGCACACCTCTCCCCCACCATTTTTGTTTTTCAGTGCTTCTACTCTATAAACCACACATACAAACTTAATGCACTGGAAATACAAAATGTAGTTACAAAAGAACATGCACAGTTTAAATACAGACATTATTAGAAAACATTCTGTGCAAATTGGTTACAAAATGAAGATTTTTATCTTGAGGAGAACAGTACTATTTGATCACAAGTCTTGTACTGTGAATAAAAAAAGATTAATTTGTACACATCAATACAAAGCCTGGCAAAGGAATCACTTCAATTAAATGAACAATTCCACATTTAAGGTGTACTTTTGAATGAGTCATGCTTTAAAAAGGGCATTGTATATTCACTTTAAGCCTACAGGGAAAAAAAAAAGGGAGGAAAAAAGATTAATTTTTTTTTATTTGTCAAAGATTAAATAAAATGCCTGTTAATGCCAAATAAAAACACTGATAAACTTTGTCTGGTGAGACTGCAATGTTGGGGCATCACTGCAGTGAAAATGTAACATTTAGTCCTATTAAAAAATTAAAACCTCTTCTAATGTTAACATGTTAATTATGGCTTTTTTTTTTAAATGTGGGTCAGCAACTAAAACAATTCCAGCTGTTAATTACTAGAAACTGTTCATGCTTTGCTTTTGAAAATATGTATGCATTTTTCATAACATAATACACAATTATTAATATATGTGGAATATTGTGAAAAAATTGTGGGACATGAAATTTAACACACCATGACAAAAATGTGTAATCTACATAAAGGCTATGTTCTTAAAAATAAAAAATATAAAATCCCCCCCCAAACACCAAACCACAATCTGATCTAAAACTATTATTATTACATTATAGAAATGCCTGGATAAAGATTCCATGATTACTTTGCAAACTGTTTATAAATCCTCTTCCTCCTTCAATCATTCAAAAAGACCTGAGATAGTATCTTGCATTTCCTATGCCGGCATTGACGTTCAACACAAAATACAATGATTCAGCTGCTAGGCTAGTCACATAATTTTTCTTGGCTTTCTAAATATCTCAGTAAGAACATGAAAAGATGCACAGATGGGAATTATAGTCAGATGACTAAGATGATCGTGCATGAGTAAAAACCAGAGATGCAGCTCTTTTTATGCGAATGTGATCCTTTGAGTGATAACTGCACAATTTTAGCTGATAAATTCTGAAGCATCAAGAAAATGCATGGAGAGTAGGGTAGGCAGGGGAGTTAAGTTTACCATGTTAAATGTGAAGGAACTGCTCAGAGATATGGATGTATATCCCTGACAGTCAGAGTG
>JAVSBS010002674.1:9475-28906 GCA_033124195.1 Coracias cyanogaster | reverse complement strand
AAAGGAGACTCCACAACCTACCCGGGCAGCTTGTTCCAGTGCTCTGTCACCCTTACAGTGAAAAATTTTTTCCTCATGTTTATATGGAACCTCCTATGCTCTAGCTTGCTCCCATTACCCCTTGTCCTATCATTGGACATCACAGAGAAGAGCCTGGCTCCATCCTCCTGACACTCGCCCTTCAAATATTTATAAACATTAATGAGGTCACTCCTCAGTCTCCTCTTCTCTAAGCTAAAGAGACCCAGCTCCCTCAGCCTTTCCTCATAAGGGATAACTGGTTTGCTATTGAGGGAGGGTCCAAATTACGCTAAAATCCATGGTAGAGCTTTTTATACTTTAGCCCTATTCCCACCGGTTGATTAAGCCAGGTAAGAGCTGCACTTTGTGTGTAGCTTGGCTGGGGCCATGTGTAAACATTGTCCTTCCATGAGGAAAAGCCCCAAATGGAGGTCACCACGACTGCAGCAGGTATGTAATCTACAAACTGAACTCATGACTGACAGAAAGGCTTATATTTTTCCCAGTGGGAATTGTATTTATTTTCAATGTATTTGGTGACATTAGAGATCAGGGCTCTCAGACAGCTTTTTTACACTACGGACTACCTTAGCTCGTTCATAGATGTTAGTGGTGAGGACAGCGATGTGCAGCCACTGTCCACCGGCATCTTACATTCACAGTTAACTCTCAGCAGAGTTATGTTAGTGCCTGTGAATGCTCAATAAATAAAAGCTAAGCTAAGCTAACAACAAGCAGAGGGGTGGCATTATAGCCACCAGTCCCAGCAAAGTACTTCAATTAATTTTTCAGCACTTGCTTTTCACCTCTATTTTCTAGTCTGTGTCTGCTCTACCCATCATGTCCTGCATAGTCCAAGTTTTTTACACTGTACTAATAAAGATCTAGATCTCAATGCTAGCAGAGATCAGTAAAGTAACACAGTCTGTCCTCCTGCACAGTCTAAGTCATTGGTTGCCTCTCCTGTCATTTCTACATCACATCCGCACACAGGTTGCAAGTTTCACAGGCGGTGGTTGTGAGATACTGAAAAAGCAGTACATTAAAAAACCAGTAAAGTCTCCCCCTGCTGCTCCCACTTTGCCTTTCAGGTGCCAGTATACCTTGCTGCCAACCCAAAACAGATACACAAAGTAAACAACAAAACCTCATTGTTGGTGATGCTTTCTTTTTTGTTCTGTGAAGGTTTGTTTTTTTTTTAAATCATCTTCACATAAGCTGTTTCCAACATGGGAAAACAGAGCTGCCCTGACCTAGGCTGTATCTCTAGAAGGCAGCAGTGGAAGAATTTCCACAATGATGAGGCTGCAGAGGAACAAGGGGCCTGTGATTATAAGAGGATTTACATTAATAAAATTAATAGTGTGATAACCTCCTTGGAGGTAGATTCCCACTGGGTGTCACCCGCACCTCAGCAGGAATCCTGCACAGTGCCCAGGGACGCAGCCAGGCTAACCAGGTGCCTGGTGAGATGTCCAGGCTGGACAGACAACACTTCAAAGTCTGTTTTAATACCTCGCTTGGGGTGCAAGGAGATGCCTCGTCCTGTTAAGGAGCCACAGAGGTGGCCTGCCTTGGAATGAAAAGCCTAGGCATTCCTTTTTGACAAACACTGAATGAGGTGGTGGTGCATGTATGCCCCTAACATCCATTTCCTCAATATGCTATGGAGTAGAACAGTCATCTGCAACACCGACAATGAAATTCAGTCCCTAACTCCTGCCTCAGGAAGCAGGACATGTAATAAGATGTGAGATATCGTAACAAGAGAGAAAGTAGTACCTACGTTCGGATACCCTACCGCTTTGTCTTACTGAGACATGCGGGTTCAAGTCCCACTGTGCTCCAACCATAGCATAAAAGCACGCTTCTTTCTTTGTGTCTTTGGAAGAAAGGCCAAGAAAGATTTATCCTTGGTGAAACCTAAGCAGAGGGAAGATTTCATCTTCCAGCGCTACGTGCTTGTCATTGAGGAGCTAATCCTAGATGTTTCCTACAGGCCAGTGCTGTCAGATTCCAGGACAGCTCGTTCAGCTTTGTGAATTGCATCTGAGGATCTAAGTCTCCTAATACAGGAAACTTTGATGCTTCATTTGGGTTCCTAATTTATTCAGGGAACCAGTTGGCTTAAATTAAGGTGTTTCAACATCAGTTCTAGTTTAATCTTGGAGCGCCACCCCAACCTTTACATCAGTTTTAGCTATGGGGCTTCTGTTCCTAAAGAACTCTGAAAAATCTTGTCCCATGTCAGAATTTAAAGCATCCCACTAGGGGAGAACCTCTCGCATCCCTGCAAGTCATTTCACTTTTAAACTAACTGCACTGCCGAGAAGTGACACAGCACATTATAGCTAGTCTAAACTGTCTGGCTTCAGCTTTCAAAAACTGCGTAATCTCTTCTGTGTACATAGTAGACAGCAAGGATCCCTGACTAGTTGGATAATTCATGCTTCTTGCAAGATGTCTCCTTGTTTTGTCACTATGAAAAGACAAAACCCACAAATTAGCTCACTGTCCATTTTTACACTAATTAATTGATACAGAGGTACCATAAATGCACATGAGAGCTAATGGTGCACCTGGATGATTGACTTAAGTGTACCCAAATCCGTGGTACAATGGAAGGGTGATTCCACGTCCCCTCTCTGCCACATACCCATCTTCTTTGTGTGTGCAGCAGTATTTGCACTGCCCCATCAACAGCTGGTTTAGTAAACTGGCCACATTAAATACTAATCTACAGTCCTGTTTTGTAAAGGAAATTTCAGGCTCCCTGGTCCAGCAGTCTGTAACTGTACAACCAACCCAACACTGGCATGGAGGAAAGGACTGATCAAGGGGCAGATGAAGAGGAAACATGGAGGTGCTTTGCAGTTGATGTCCGACCATGAAACCCCACCCTGGGCTAATTAATTGCACAGTCAGTGCCAAAAATCTGTTCCTGCCCTACTCAGTTACAGCCATTTCAAACCATATTTTTCTTCCCTGGTTGTTTGGCAAGAGTGTTATGTTCCTAGCTTTAAATACAGCTATCTAGGGACTCCTAGAAAGACATTTATTTTTATTATGTTTTTCTTTTGGACTTTATTCACAAAGCCAGCAAGGATAAGAGCTAAAAAGCTGATATTTGAAAGAGGAAGGTGGTTTAAATCAGAAATAGTCTTTCAAAGAATTTTAGTGAAATATCAGAAACTGGAAACAAAGACTAGAACATAGAGAGAATTTGTTTGGCATTGAAACTTTCATGTTTTAGTAAAAAAAAAACACCCTGCTTGAAACAGATCCAGGACTTTTGAGAAGCTGACGGAAGTAATGGAGCGTGACATACATAGCTGGGACAAGGAATCTACTGGAAGAAGCAAGCACAGTGTCTTTAAGAAGTTGCCAATACCTGCAGAAGGCTAACATGGGCCATTTCCTCTGAACTGAAGCTACAAGGAAAAGAAATCTGTGGAAGACAGTTGGAGTCAAAAGATAAGTCTTCTGAGCTGATACATTAAATGACCAGGCAACACTGAGAACACCTAAGTTACCAAGAGCTTGGAATAAGCATATGCTATATGAACGTGCAGTCACGTTTAAGATGTTCACATTAAATCTTAAAACTGAAAACATTTCATGTGGAATGACTCTAATGGGAAGGCAACAAAAATCTACCAGTTAAATTCAGTCTTTACAGTATAAACAGGTACAGCTCCAAGGAAATCAAACACCCCTTTGGAAGGACATGTAGAAGTCACTCAGTGTATCCCAGCTTCAGGGCAGCGATTCTCTTCAGACCAGTAATTCTCAGCATCACAGAGGTCCCTGTGCTTCCAAAAGCAAGGAGTGACAAGCCTGTGGTGGCCAATGATCTTTTCCCAGTGGAGAAGCAGTATCAGATTTTGACCGCTTCTAAGGTTAACACCTAAATATCAGCAAAAACTTTGCCCCAGCTGCTGACTTTGGATCAGGGTCTAAAGGGAAATTTCACCAGTTGCAAGCTTGCCCGACTCCATAAAAAAATGGAAACCACAAATGAACTTTTATTGATGGCCCTTCAGTTGGTTTAACAAAGCACCACCACAAAAAAACCCAGACAAGCAAAATCCTTTTGTTTGATTTAAAATCTATAATCTTTTAGACTGAAGATAGTAAGGAGACGCAAATAACCTGGAAGTAGAATGCACTAGAAAATATGAAGAGATACTAACAACTAGCTCCCAGACAGCTGGTTAACACAGGCAGCCGAGGTGTGGTAAACCAGACTCCAGCTCTTGTTCTGTAGAACTCAGGATGGGCACTTGAACTCCATCTTCCACCAGGATGTCTCTGGGTCACTCAGTATTTTAATATTCAGAGAAATGAAACAGTTCCATGAGAAGAAACTGGAATAAATCCAGCCACTGGAACATAAAAAAAGTAGCTCAGTGGTTTAGAAACTTCTTTTGGTCGTAGGGTAACCACGTTCATGTACTAAAGGTGGCAACAAACTGCCTTGAGCAAGTCTCTCCATGAAACATTTTGAGGACATTGCTTCATCATGGTGCAGAAGAGTATTTTTTTCCCTGAACTTTCTAAATTTGCACAAGGTAGGAAAGTAGAGCTGCTTTACATGTATGTCAAGGTTCAAGCTGGACTATAGTACTAACTTCTAACGAGATAGATGTGCTTCCTGCTGTGCCCAAGGGAAAACAGATTCCTCCACCCCCCCTCCTTCCTTGTGCTCAGGAAAGGCTCCAGGAGACACAGCTTATGAAAAATGTGGAAACTGTAAACATTCAATGCCCAAGTTACACAACAGACCACTGCTGTCCCTGTAAAGTATAATAGCAGTTTAGATGACAGGCACTTGAAACAAAGCAAAGAAAAAAAATCCAAACATGGATTGGCAGTGATGTGGCCTGGCAGAAATGTCCATCTGGTTGAACAAGATGCTTTTCTCATACAATGAGAACTTTTACTTAAAGTTGCTCTCTTGGTGGGAGATCCTTTTAACGCCTTCATGTTAGGGAACAGTTTAATGAATGATCAAAGACACATTCCATAGACTGGAGGATCTTCCTAAATGTTATCCACTGCCAAGTGGAAGGAAGGACAGTAGAAGACCTTCTAAGCAGGTTAACACAGTCCTGAAGATCAATGACAATATCTGAATTTCTCTACTGAGATCACTGGACAACAAACCAGCCAAGAGGATCTGCTACAAGCAGGAGCTTTGCCAATCATTATAATCCACCAGAAGAGATGTGCCTGTGAAATATGCAAATACAAACTCTACTGTGGCAGGAGATGCACTACCCACAGAGAGAGAGAATAAATAATGACGACATACAGTGCAGTCAGGGGCCTCCTTAGGCACCTCCTGAGCAATCTCACTACTGAATTCAGGTGTAAGGAAAAAGGCAAAACAGATGCAGGGAAGGATTCCAAATATGATCAGAACTGTAGAAAGCACCAATTGAAAAACACAGTTCAGCTTGTTTAGCCTTACAGAACAGAGGCTGAGAAGAAATTACCATTTTAAATTTATATATACTGCAGGGTGCAAATGGCAGAAAAAAATAGAGAAAGGCGAAGATTCAACTTATCCTAACAACTACATATGAAGAAGTGTATAAACATTTGTTTTAGTAATATATAGGTACATATCAGCAGTATCTTAGCAAAGTAGGTATTAGTATGGCAGCAGAGTTAACGTAGAAATCAAAAGGCTTTAATTTTCAGAGCAAAGAGGTTTTCTTCTTTTAAGCTCAATCTTGCTTAGGAAAAAAGATTGTGCGCATCTGCTTTTATAGTGTACTAAGCCTGGTAAATGGTTAGGTTCTTTTCCTACTGTTTATATACCTAAAATATAAGCACCTGTACACATTTGAAGACACAGATCAGGTAAAGCTTATAGGCATGGATCCAAGCACACACATTTTAAAAAACAACTTCCACAGCAATACAATTAAATAATAATAAAATATGGCAACTCGGGTTTTTGGCAAACATTTTATAATTTTTATATAAAAATCTCAGTAAGAAACCAAGCAGAATATCTGACGGAAACATCTGCCTTACAACAAGTTAAAAAAAAAAAAAGAAAAACAACAAAACAACCTCACAAAAGAAAAACAGAAAAAAGAAGAAAAGGAAAGTAAAATTCCACCCACCCCCCCGAGAGTCCTTTTTAATTATAAACCAGAATATCAACAGAACACTTAAAATAATCTCAGATTGTTTGGCAACTCATCACATCATAACAAGAGACACATTTGATCATAAGAAAAGTTTAACTTTATATACAACTTCACTTGAACATTTGCTCTTACCAGAGTTAATATACATTAAAAAAAGATTCTGGCAATAATACCAGGTTCTATTTTTAATACCTGTGTATAAAATGTAACATAAAATGCTGAAGCTCTATACCTAGGAGAAGTGACATTCGATTTCAATCGGTCCCTCTTTGTTGAAAAAGACAAATACTGAAAGAAGAGGTGTTTAGTTGCAAAATAAAACTGTTTCATTTTAGGGTTGTGTTGGCTGACCGTGAATAACTCTAACCTAATACTATTTATTTCTCGAGGTTGGTAGTAAATTCATAAGTTAAAATATAATCTAGTAAGATTACATTTCAAATTTCATACTTGTCACAAATGTGAAGAGAAAGGAGCCAAGTCCCTTTCACTATGCTAAACTACTTAAATGCATGCGAGAAAAATACCAACTGTCTGAGCAATTTTAGAGAACTTCAGGTTTTAGACAGTCCTGGAGGAGCAGAGGGGAAATTTCCTACTGGCATCTGCATAGAATGTAAAATATAATTAAAAAACCCTAAGGTATATTCTAAAGTTTACAGACCAATGCTTTCCATATAATAAATAAAATGTCCATCATCGATTAGATTCATACACAGAGTAAAATACAACCTATTTTTACAAGTTTATATACAAAGTGTATTAGTAGGCCCAGGGGTGCCTCATGAGTTGGAAGCATCTGCATTAGCATGTCAATTGGGAAACCCCAACTTTCCAAGTCAGTGATAAAATATATAACTACTTTGTTTTTCATTCAGATACAAAGTAAACTTATTTTTCATCTGAAATAAATGTACATAATATTCTGTATAAACAATAGTTTATAAAGCTGTTTAAAATGTAACTTAAAAGTACTGCATTGATTAACTTAGAGCTCTGAAACAAGCACGTGCAAATCCCTTTGCTTTAAAAAAAAAAAAAAAAAAATAGAAGCACAGGTGGTTTTTTTTCTTTTGACTCTTCCATGGTAAAGATTATCGTTTTGCTTTCTTTACTGGTGTCTCCTCTGGTTTCTGCAGGCCTTTTCTCCGTACCACTGTTGGGCTGTCTTCCCTTTTGCGCTTGGTAGACTGCACCTTTAACCTGAAAAGCATTATTAACAATTATTTTAACAATGGTAAAACAAAAACGGCACTCAGGCACAATCCTGTTTAGAGGATGGAACTTAACTGTCCATCTCTGATGAATTACCAGGACATATTACTTAAAAGCTTACTACTAAAACATTATATACACCAGCATGAGAGTGTAGGGAGACCCTGCACACTGCCATCGCATCACAGCAGGGTATCGCACACTAGTTCTGTACGTTGGAGAGCGCTGCAGATGTAGAACTTGGGGCTAAAGCTTTTGCCCTTTCTCCTTTTTCTTTTGAGACGACGTGCATATTATAACAGAATATAATGATCGGCATTATCTTGTACCCTGTCTCACAAAGACAGAAGAACAGCAATAGTGACTTAAGTCTCACATACACAAGAGGGAGTAAAGGGCAGACATCACATACCCTTATCTCTATTTAAGCATCCATATGTAAGTCCACCACAATTTAGCTGTGACCAGTTTTAAGTGCAGCTTAAGCTCTGGGCCATCATTGGTAAACATGCAAGGTAATTAACATGGGGTGAACTGTCACACCCATTAGTGCATGATACTGGTTTCTGAGGTTCAGTCTGAAAATACTGCCACATTTCAGAGTGGATAACTAAATGTATTAGGCACATAACCATTTTATAGGTGAACTACAAGATGAATAGCAACTGTACATCATATTTATTATTTCTGTGGGATTTTACACTCTGATCTCAACTTTAAAGATTAAAAAGTGTAACAGGGAAGGAGGGAAAGTGAAATATTTTCAGAACTTGACTAAGGACTCTCAGAGGTTCTTCTCTTTTATCAGTTGATCTTAGAAAGAACTTTGAAGCATTAGAATCACATCATCATACATTGCTTTAATTTGAAGTACGGTTGCTCTTCCCCCCATTCAGGAAAGAATCACAGCAAAGTTAAAATACTGCACAATAGCTTTTTCAGATTCTTCCAAAAGGTTTCTGAGGACAGGAAAAAAAAAAATTAAAAAAAAAAAATCTACTCTTCCAAATATTAAAGAAAGGAAGAAAAAAAGCCCCAGAAACCTAAAGAGAAGAAAACACCTTTAGAGCTTTTCTGTATCACAAGAGAACACAGAACAAAGCTAGACTGCTGAGATTTTGAAGCTGTATATTACATATAAGGAAAGGATCAACGTAGTGGCTTCCAAAACCAACAGTAGAAGTTAATTCAACTTTAATACTTACTGTGTCAATGGAGGAGATTTATTAATTTTTGTATCACTTGGAGATCTTTTTTTTGCGGATAGGTTCTGTCTTTTTCTAGGAGAAATTGAACTTGGACTGCTGCTTTTAGAAGTTGCACGTGTGGTTGGCTTGCTGGGCTGCTTTCTGTAATACAAAAGAATGATGAATGTATATATAACAAAACACTTTTACCAAGCCACTTTCTTCTTGCATTCCAAGTGCAGAAAATTAAGACTGCACAGTATTTGCAACAAGTAAATGAAAGTTGCCAAAAGAAACAGTAAGAAAAACCCTATTTGCATGCTTTAAGGCACAAAGCACAATGTGTATTTTCATATCAAATGTAGAATCAAAAGGCTACTTTACTGACAATATTTAGTATTTAAATAAAAATCCTAATCTGAAGTCTGCAATAATTCTGGTATGTAAGTGTCTGTGTTTAAAAAAAGAATAGCTTTTAGTACCAGCAGAAAAGTAAAAGAAGCAAAAGTGAACAGGCTGCAGAAGAAAAGAGAATTTGCTTTTCCAGTGTAAAGAGAGAACTCATGTTTGCTTCAGTATCCACCAGTTCAGAAACTTGAACAACTGGTTACTGGTGATCAACTTCATAGTTTGGAAAACAGGTTACTTAAACTAGAAAAACTGATAATTCAACAATGCTGAAGATGAAGAGGCAGCCCCTTCCACAGAATTATTCCCAAATGCTACTTATAAAATGCAGACTGCAGCACCTTAAGATAGAGATGCTTTAAGTAGGAGCTAGAAAGATACTATTGGAAATCTAAGACAAAACCAAACACACACATCTATAAATAAAAAAGTACATGTTCCCACAAGCAATCAGAATGAAAACACTGACATCTAAATTTTCGTTACAATTTTAGAGTTAATTACGGGAGACTAAAGGAAGTCCCATTCCTTTACCAAAACAAAGCTGCTGTTCGCAAAGTGGTAGTGGTAAATCTGCACCTTTTTTATTCAGATAAAGACTACATAACTACTTTCTGATTCAGCTCTGAAATTATGAATTCAAGAGCATGCTGTGAACAGTTCTCCAAATAAGTCCCAAAGGCTAACATACAGTGTAATGCCCTTAGAGACGAAGTAAATCCAGTGAATTTGCAGGAATTTCACCATGAACATAAAACCAAAGCCTGGACTCCACTTCTGTTCTGCATAGGCAACAACATAAATTAAAACTTTCCAAAGCTGAATATCTGTCTTTGTTTCCACAATAAAGTCAAGAGGATGAGCTCTGCTATAATTCAGTTTGCCTACAAAAAGGGAGACCTATACTAAAGGAGATGAAGGTTTCTTGAAAACACAACTCTTGCTACCACACTAGTCTTCTGCAGTTAGATTGCTTCCCGAGCTTGCAGATCACTGTATTAGAAGTGAAATCCTCCAATGCTGCAGATTCTTGTATTTAACTTGACTAATATTTGGAAAAAGAAACAGACATGGAAAATTACATTTTCACCTTATTCCAGCTCCAAATATCAAATGGCAAATTGTACAGTCAAGTCAGAGGTCCCTTTTTACCTGTCAGAACTAAGTGCCCTTAGAGCCAGCTTCTGAGATATCACTAAGTTGAAGACTGCCAACAGGATTAATTCTTACCTTCTGACATATTCAAGTATGTCTTTTGAGACCCTAACAGCTTCCCCCACTTCCCCAACTCCCCTTTTGCCTCTTCATCCCTAGAAGAGTGGTGCTAGAATTAGAACCAAAATTATTTGGGAAGCTCTCATCAATTTACACATTAAACAAACCAAGCAACCAACACCTGTAAAACTACAAGCAACAAGAACAAAAAAACCCAAACAAACCCCACAACAACTGAAAATAACGTAGAAAGAAAAGCCCTGCTATTGGTGTCTCTACACACAGTTACCTTTGAGCCTCTAATCTTGTGGCTGATCTAGTTGTGGCCCCAGAATATGCTTCATCATCTTCCTCACCCTCTTCATCCTCACATTCCTCTTGCTCTTTTAGTTCGTCTTCAGAAGATGTTAATTTCTGACGTTTTCTTTCTGGCTCCAGTGTTTCTGTCCATGTAAAATTTTACACATGTGCTATAATTTTCCAAAAGCCCTCCAAAAGGATATGGACACTTAGTTTAGAAAAGGTATTCTATTCACAAATCCCATTTTAAGCAAGTAATTTTCCATCTCCTTTATGCTTCAGCATTTTTAATTCACACTTGTTTGACTTAATCTTGCTAACATATTCACTATAGTTTACTTATGCAGCTCATAGCCAGAATTCATAGAAAATTCATGAGGCTTTATAGAAGCATCTGGGATGTAGCAATTCTGACATGAGATTACAGCAATTTACACATATTTACATAATATTTACACTAGCTGTAACTCAATTATTTTTCTTCAAGAAAGGAAAATTGAATAAAGCTTATCTTGTTGCTATTAGTAAACACAAAGCCACAGTAATATCTTCTCATTCTGTTAGGAGTAGCACAGTTTCACGTTTTTACCAGTATCCTCTGACTGAACCAGAGAACGCCTGGGCTTTCTTCCCCTTTTACGCACACTCATTTCTGCTTTCTCAGCTTCATCTTCCTGAAAAAATAAAATGGAAGCAAGTAAGGCAAGAACACTTAAATTTAAATAGAAGACAGACATTTTTCATTACATACTCCTTATAAATTTACAAATTAAAATGGCTGCACTTACATTTGTTGTTTCTGTCTTATTAGATATGTCTGTACCTAAAAAGAAAGAACAAAATCCTGAACTTCAAATCTTTTGCCAATCAGTTTAAAAAGTTCTTTCAAACTGTCAACTTTGCATAAACATCACAGAAGCTCAGAAAACATTTATAGTCTCTATCTAATTTAGAATATGGCTTTGTTGTGTTTTGTTATATACAGAGACTGAGACAATGATTTTTTTTTTTTAAAGTAGTAAGGCTTTATATGACTGACATTATTTATTGCATATGCTGTTTTGTTTTAATGGAAAGGCAAAGTTAACTTACCACTTTTAACCACTGTCAACCAATTACAGAATCACAGAAAAATTCAGCTTGGAAGGGGCCTCTGGGGGTCATAGAGTCCAACCTCCAGCTCAAAGCATGGCTAAACTAATTCATCTGATCATACTGCTCAAGATCTTGTTCAATCCAATTCTGAAAGTTTCCAAGAACATGGCTCCTCCAAGCAACCTGTTCTCACTCTTAACTATGCCAATGGTGAAGCACCAAGATGGCTGTAGCTCAAAAAGACAATATTAAAAACCTGTCTAATTCCTGGTATGCAAATTACATAACTTTCTCTGGTTTTGCATTTCTTATTTTCAATTCAGTACTTCTTACAGGCTAACCTGTGTGTATTAAGAACATTTATAACCCTATAACCCACATCTCAACATGGCTTCTCTCTGTGGTAGATGCTTACCACTTCTACCCTGACTAACTCTAGGATAAGAAAGATCATTTTACAAAGGTTTTATAAGCCTTGTTAGATGGAAGTATCTGCAACAGTGCAAGGGTAAAAATCCTTAGCAACAGAAGTAGCAAAGCAACCCCCAAAAAAGCACGTTTTTGCACCTTTTTCCTTGCCATAAAATTACTGCCTGTTTTTTTGTTTTCTGAAAGCAACACAGAAGACAACACAAACTCCAAACGCATCATCATTAGACTGACAGAACAAAGAGAAGTGTCAATGCAACTTATCAACAATAGATATCACAGAGAAGAAACATTCTAAAATTCACACATAAGCTTTTTGCAGTCCCTTTGTTAAGGTTACGGGGAAAAACTTCTACACAAAAGCAAATGAAACAAAATGTGAAGATGACTAACTATTCAATGAAGAAATTAAATTATTACATAGGACTATGTCCTGGTTTGAGTTAGAACCAAACTAATTCTGTCCAGTGATTTTACTTTTCAGGTTAGTCTCTTCTAACGGCACTTTCTGAAGCTAACAGCATATTTTCGCAGACAGTGTCTGCTTCCAGCAGTGATAATGTTTGATGTTTAGAGTTGCTACCAAGGATTGGTGTGCAGACCAAGGTCCCTGCTAAATCTTGCGTACCACATTGGGGGTGCAAAAGTAAGAGGCTGCACTTGTGGGGAGGAGTGGCCAGGACAGGTGACCCTCAATTGACCAACAAGATATTCCATCCCTTATATGTCATATTCAGTATAAAGCTGAGGGATCGTGAGGGTCAAGCCCTCTTCCTGGCTGGCTTCCTCTCATTCAACGGCCAGCATTTGAGGACTCCATCCATTCTGCCTTCAGTTCCAATCCATGTCTTCACAGTTCCAGAATCCAACTCCTGAACCTGGTTCCCGTCTGCTGCTGAGCCCAGTCCATGTAAGTACAAGACATGCCTTTCCTAACAGACATAACCCTCTCTTTAGGATTGGAAACCCCTGTGCAGAATGCCCCAAAATCACAAGAATAAGTGAACTGTACAGAGGGATTCTACTTTTTCTTTTCACTGCCAGAGGTTTTCAACCCCTTTTCTCACATGAATGCTAACATGATGATATTTCATCTACTTGATACACTCTTCTTAGTATGGCTGTGACATCAACAGCCTTTTACCTGGAAAATGACATGTTACTTAACACTAAATTAAGTTTAAGTACACGGTCAGGTGTTTGTCCTTTTGAATAAAAAACAAACCAGTATGCACTTTTACACCTTTTTCACATTCTTGTCTGCTCTCTTTGCAGCTGACAGAAAACAAATACTACACAACCAGCTAACCCTCCAGAGACAACTCTATCAGCTTTAAACAATATGCTTCATTTCAACAAATGCGGAGAAAACAGAAAATAGTCTACATGTGCCCTGCAGTCAGATTAATATCTCTGTAGAAATCTAAACTTTTGGAAACTCCAGAAGACTTGTTTTGATGACTTGTTTTCTCAGACTTGTTTCTCAGATATGAATGTTTGTATTTGTTTACACACCATTTTTTTAAGATGAACCTGAAAGGTGGGTTCTTTCTGAATGGATGTTAAAGCCTATTCTATGAGTGGCCATAACTAAGAAAACATTGAAACAACCAGTGCAATTCAGACCCCACACATGTGAAAAATTAACTAGAGCATCTAAAATTCACCAATTCACTGTTCTGTTTTTACATGTTGGTAATACTGACTGCCAGGGATGACGTATAGGAAGGGACACGTGATTTCCTTGAAAACCCTCTTCTATTTCTTCCGTCTTTTATTTGTTAAAGTAGGTACCATTTGCTTACCTGTTTGAGGTGTTTTTCTACTCGCAACGATAGGAAACTGCAGCTGAAATAAAAAAAAGTGGAGTTTTTAATTTCAAGAAAATCAGAAAAATCCAGAATTGCATTACAGAAACATAGCAACTTGCTCCCATTCATAGAATGTATCTGCAAATCTAGAGAGCATGAACATGCTAATGAGCATAGAGAAAGTTTATACTTTAACAGTAGTATGCACTTTTCCATTTATGATAAATATTTGAAATGAGTCAAATTGCCTCACAAACAAAAGAAATCACAGCAGTTTCAGTAACCTAATTGATACTAAAGTCATTGCAATAAGACACAAAGTTAAAAGCGGTTTCAGTGAAATACTTTTCTGAAAACTTATCAACAATACAAACAAAAGTTTAGTGCAGTCACTTGATGTAATCACACATACAGAGTTGCAGAATTATAAATCACCAAGATTTTGTATTAACTCAGAAGGCAGAAAGAGCTATGAATAATTACATAATCTCCTATGATGACTGTCCAAAAAAATCCAGTTGCTTTCATCACTGAACGACTACACTAGGATGTCTACGCTTCCTTTGAAGTAGCAACATGTTCTCAAAGCAGCCTAGGGGAAACTGTCACGCAAAGATCATATTCACCTTACAGAACCTTTATCTCAGATGGAGGGCAGATATCGCTCCTCCTGGAGCCAGACTCTAACAGACTGATAAACCAATCAGTTATCACTAAGAGGTGGAAGACCTTTAAAATTGTCCAAGTATAACCTGTAGAAGGGACAGAACTCAAAGGGCTGCTCTCTTTCTATGGGAACAGAACAAGCAGGAACGAGAACTCCTATCTATAGCCTAGGTAAATTCCCAAGACTTCTGACACCCATGCCAGATGGCACCCTGCCAGGAAAGCAGGCAGAAAACACGAGTTTCAATAAATCTTTGCTTGTGAAATAGCCTATTTTCTATGCAATGACATTGATTCTGATGTACAGGAATTCCCAGAAGAACCAGAGTAAATCCAACTAGTCATATGCCACAAATATGTCTGATTCACTACTACCCTGTGCTGTAATCCAACTGGGTTGCAGAAACACTCCTAAGAGAATATGTTCTTAGTACAAATGTACTTCACAGGGTTTAAGAAATTAAGATATTGCTGAGCTTTAGAAGACTGAGGTATGTTTCAAGAGCTCTTAGGTTACTAAGCAGCACGTCTCTCTTTCGAATGAGCTGTACACATTGTAATATAGGTAATACAACTGCATTAAACAATATGTTTATTTTACAGATACTAAGAGTTACTATGAGCTATTATTATTATGATAGGTTCAGTACAGAGGAAAATAATCTGAGTTTTCAAAACAAAGTCACACTTGATCTTCAGGCCAAAATTACTCCCAGCACAATTATCAAAGACGTGTGCACAGCATCAGAATTTCACTCTGCATACAAGTATATTGCTAGCCACTGTAACACTTAGATTTGTATTAAGTATGTTGTACTAAGTTTGATCCTGTGAGGATATTTGCTGCATTCTGACTTAACAGTATATTTTGCTTACAGAGTTCAGTTATATTAGGAGACACTATTATTAGTTTTTGTTTGCTTAGAATGAACTAAAATATCAAGTTTTCCCTAAGATGTTTCTGAAATATTGTTAACTATTAAACAGATAAATCTCTCTTGAATTACTATGTTTAAATGCACCCAAACAAAATAAAGGCACTTACATTCCCAGTGCTCATATCAGCTTTTGACTCCCCACCTGAGGGAAGAAATATGATTTCAGAACTTGAATGTCACTATTTTCCTTGTTTTTCCACACAGGTGTTGTGAACTACTTACCACCAAGCTGTACAGCTTCAAGAGGGTGTTTACGAGGCCTTCCCCTTTTCCGTTTCACTATTACAGGCTGATTTTCCTGTTAAAAAGAGGTGGAAAAAGGTATTTTAGCTACAGTAATTGACATTTACCATTTGAGCAATATAATACAAAGATTGAGGCTAACTTCATAATATGATAGTGGCAGAAGTAGTGCTCACCAGTTTCAAAATATAGATGAGGCAGGTTTCATAGAAAGAGACACTGCCTGTCATGAAATCAATTGATAACAGCTAGAAAGCCACAACACAACTCCCAGTTATACAAAATTCTCTGGGGCTGGCCTCAGGCACAAAGCATGCCTGGGAACACAAGTGCTTTTTGCCTCCTTTCCCCCAACAACTCTATCACTTGGTCTCACAAATGCTGCTGGATTACCCTATATATCCCACCACATCTTTTCAGTCTTACCAGAACTTCAAACTTGCTGTCTTGTGAGCTCTTTTTCCCAATGCCACAGAGCACAGACTACATCTTGTAACAGTTGAGCAAGTGCTATTAAGCAGTCAATATCCCAGTTATCATCATATACAGATTGGTGATATTCTCTGTATAGAATCATAGAACGGTTTGGGTTGGAAGGGACCTTAAAGTTCCAACCTCCCTGCCATAAGTAGGGACACATTTCACTAGAACAGGTTGTGCAAAGCCCCATCCAACCTGGCCTCAAACACATCCAGTGGGATGTAGGGCCTTCAGTAAAAGAGGCCCCTTAGTGTGAATTTAAGCTTTGAAAGACAACTTTAAGTAGTAAGTATGGTCAGATGTTCAGATCACAAAGATCCCCAACAACAGACTTTCTCTGAATTACAAGGATAGAAGGTTAAGTGCCTCATTTAGCATTTACTGAAGTTTAGCGATGCCTCCCCCACAATGGATCTTAGTGACTCAAGTCTTGATTGAGCAAATGTAACAATTTTTCAAATTTCATTCCACTTACAAATCAGAGGCAAAAAACCCAAATGACAAAACCCAATGTTTTTATGAGAACTGTGTCCTTTTCTAGGGGCCAGCAACAATTTCACTCTCCAGTGTTCAGACACCTGTTTGCAACTGCCACCGTAGAATATCACAAGTATATGCCTAAGACATAACATGAAGAGTTTTAACCTGTTGAGTGATAAGATTTTTGTAAACCCAAGTCTAATTATTAATGACAAAGCTGTCCACATCTGAGTTACAAGGTTTTCAGAAAACACTATTTCTATACAATACAACACTACAGAATTGCTTTCTATACAATGTATAAGTAGTATTAAGTATAGGAAGGGATTTACTTCTGCTTCAGTATGAGCCACTGATGTCTTACAGTCTGTGAGTTTATACTTTGTGACACAGAACTACATGAGTCTTTGATACTTTACAGTACCAAACAAATTTTCACAGTTGTTTGTGTTGGTGAAGTTGAAATTTTAATATGCTGTCAACAAAACATACACAAAGTACTTATTTTCAGTGTGAACCCCCATTATCTCAGTTAGTTAACATGAATAAGATTACTTACCTCTGGAGAATTTTCATTTGACTCTAGATCGTGCTTTTGCTTTTCAGACATTTCCTGTTCAATGGTAAATTCATCTTCATATATTAAAAAACCAACAAGAAGAGAGAAATGGTATACCATTATTTTAATTAGAAAGACGCACAAGTTACAACCTCTGCACTAAAAGCATTATTTTATTCTGTAGCCCAAAATTTCCTAAAAACACCCATCAGAAATTAACAATCCTTGGCCTGTAGCAACAACATATTGGGTCTGCCAGAACATTTCCCTACCACTAGATGACCTAGACAGGTCTTCTAATTTAAGGTAAAAAAAAAAGCTTACGAGTGTGACCCAGTGTAAAATGGTAAGATAAATACAAGCCACTAGTCGAGTTTCACCCACATTTCACGAAACAGGCAGCTGAGGATACAAGCACACTGCAGGACAGTTTCAGACTTGTCCATACACTCACCAGAGAGATAAAACTATTAACAGGTTAAACTAACATTAGGGAAGATACACTGTTTGCACAAAGACAGATTGAACTTACACCAAAGTTAGTGTTAACACTGTAGGTACAACATTTTTTATTATTTAGTTTAGTGCAACTAGTAAGTCAACTACGACAGCACAACTTGTGCACTCTTTCCTGGTTGGTTTCTCTACAGAAACAAATAGGGCTGATTCTGACGGTGAATATGCAATGTTTTTTTTTTTCATGGAAGGACATCTCTTATTTGTGATCAGAGTTAGGAGAAACTCTTCCTGTCACATGCCCTGACCGTGCTATTTCCCTATCCAACTGTTTATTTGCAATAAGGTTTCCTACCCAAGGTACATATTGAAGCAGTAATAGAGTGGACACGGAAGAGCACAGCAGATATATCAAACCTGCTCTCACCAATAAAGGACCTAGGATTAATGCATTATTTGACAGCAGTAATAGAATAGAGAAATACAGAACATAAATGTAAGCATTTGCTGGAATCAAAGCTGCTGGAATGAAGTTTCTAATTTCTCTTGGAATCATTCCAATGAAAATAAATTAGCATTCAGTGTGGGTTCAGAAAATGGCTCAGAACAGGCAGGTGTATTACCTTTTTCTTCCATAGAACTTTTAGTAGGTGTATGCTTTACATCAATTTCTTTGGACACTTCTGCTGTATCACCTGCAGTAACTTCCTAATTTTGAAACAACAAAGAAATTAGTGTCTTACTACAAATTAAAGATCATCGTCAGTAACTGATATCCAAAAAACTGCACCCCAATATACGGGGAATTATTTTATTAATGAAGATTTTGTAATGTCACTTAAAAACTTTGATGCTGAGAAGCCTCATCAAAATCAATGGGTGAGACAGTCCCAAATATTCTGCATGTACTCTTAAAAAGAACATCTATTTTGTCCTGAATTCCTGTTTTGACTTAGAAGGGATCAGTGAAAACCCAAAACTCTGTTAAAATCCAATATTCTCTTGCAGATCTGTTATCAGCAGGACCATGAAAATGCTGAACTAGCTGGACAGCTGGGATCCAGCAATGCCCCATGTGATCCCGAGGTCCTAACTATTGTGCAAAGTGGTCCACTATACCTCAAAGGGATTCAGGTACTGTGCACAACAAATAGACCCCTGCCTTTTTTAATTTTCTCTTTTAAATTGTATCCCCCTTGAAAAGTGAATATCATTCTGCCGTCAGTTATTTTGTATTCAAGACAATGCAAAAGTAGTTTACAGTTAATAATGAAAATATCTCCCAAAACAAACTACTATAGAAAGAAAAACTGAGACATCCATCCTATTTACATTACAGTTGCAGAACATTAAAAAAAGCGTTCTTGAAAATACCTTGATGTTATCAGGTTTTGTTTTGGAACCCTGTTCATCATCTTTTTTCACATCCTGAGCAATCAGCTGGTTGCCTGCAAAATCGAACAACAGTTCAAGTGTTAAAAAAGTGCCTTCTGCATTTGTCAGATGTTGATGCCACTTTCACACCAGCTCACCATTAGTGTGGTTCGAAAGATTCTGAAAAGCAGCACCTTATTTATGAAAATAAGAACAGAAAGGTCTGCTAACCCCTCCTTGAAAAGTGAAGACAAAATAATTACAAAACAGAATTCTGTGTTTCTTGTATGTTACTGGTAGGGTTTGGTTTTTCCATTTCTTTTCTTTAAAGATAAGCAAAATCAAAATTTGACAGATAACACATCACGAAATAAAAAATCATCCTTAACT
>JAVSBS010002672.1:32927-51312 GCA_033124195.1 Coracias cyanogaster | reverse complement strand
TTCAAGAATACTGAGTTTTCTGTGCACTGGTTAAAATATACGAACCTTCAATGCATATTATGTGCCAACGCCTAATTAGACATTTGGGAACAGGACTTTCCTGTTAAATCTTTCAGCCTTATATCTTCAGTTAAGATATAGGAAAGTTTTAACTGCTTATTAGTCACAGCTTCCCCTCCTTTCTTCTCACTGTCCTCCACAAGGTCACAGGTACAGAGTTATAGTTTTTGGGGTTTTTTTTTTATATTTAAGTGGACAAATCCTTTTCCATCGGTGCACCCAAGCTGTGTTTTCTCCTCTGGGCCAGTTCAGGTTTGAGCCTTCACCACCAGCCTCCCGCTTCTCTTCCCTTCTGGGTAGAGCAACGGGGCTTTAGTGGGGGGGGTCAAGTGACTTTGGGGTGAAAATACCTGCTGTGGACACTGGTGGCCTTTTCCTGCAGACACATCCCTGTCCACACCCGTCCTGCCTGCAGGACCCTTGTGTGAACTGGCTGCACATCCCAGTTGTAACTGAATCCATTTGAGCTGGTCTGGGTCTGGGCTTTGTCTACTCCCGCATTATTTTGGTGGGAGACCAATAGCTGAACAATTGCTGCTTTCTCTGTCTCATCCCAGGGTATAACTTTTCTGAAAAATTTGCCACTCCTGCACTTTCCGTGCTTGCAGCAACCCAGGCTGAGTTGCTATCAGGGGAAACAGAGCTGATTCTGTTATCCTTCTCAGTAACCCTGATGAAAGACATTGGGTCAAAGATGACCGTCCCTTCTCCCCTTGTGCCGAAATTCACCCCCAAAAACTCACACAGACATCACATCAAAGGTGTGAGGGAAATCTGATGCTGAGAGATGCTGAAATGCAAGCACAGGCCCTGCATTTCCTCACTCACAACAAGGAAGTGCAGCAGATTTTTCACTGCGTAAAAAGGTAGAACATTAAAATCTACTCCAGGCCCGCCCAAGAGGGGAAGGCAGTGAAAGTGTGAGGGACTAACAATGACCCTCTGATGGGTTTTCCTTTCAGCTGTCATGGTAACCCCCGCTGGTGATGCTGCCACATCAGCACTGGCAGACTTGTCAGGTTTGGCAAGAAATTTTGCTCCCTTCTCCTTGGGAACCACAGCCTCCTCCTTCAGCCAGAGGAATACAAACATATGGGTCTGGCCAAGAAGACTTTCTCTGGCCAGCTTCAACACCTGCAGCCTGACCACTGCCCATGGCTCTTTCCAGCCCTGTGACCAATCCTAGGGATCCTGAACCAGGGGGGGACACAACCATGGCCATGGCGCCAGCTTTATCTGTGCAGAGCATGACCCCTCAGCTTCCTTCAGCAGCATGGGCAATGCTTGGTGGCCTTCTTTGCCTTGAATTGAGAGAGGATGACCCACTGGGTGTTGGATGGGGAGGGTACTTGATGGCGGTCATGCCTTCCAGCAAGGATGGGAAGATAGTTTTCTTCCTAACATCAGAAGCATCTGGCTCCTCAGCCTCTCTTTTCTACTTCCACCATCAGGTTATCAGTGTAGCTTGCTAGAAATGTCCTTTCTGGGGTTGGTCTATCAGATACAATGGAGCAAGAAACACACTGGACACACTCTTCCCTTTTCTTGCTGCAGGTGTGTAGCCCAGTCTCAGATGTGCTGGCATCCAGGAGGGAGGAGAAAGGAACATGGATGGGGAAGGCCCTTCCAAGTAGCCTGGGAGGAGCAAGACCCTCCTGAGCATTGGTCTTTCCTGCTTTAACCTTTCCATGCTGCCTTTTATTTACATGCTATCTGTTGCGCCTTTCTCTGAGCCCTGTGGTCAGCCAGTTGTATCTGCTGGGTTTGGTCCTGGTATGGGGAAAACGCATGAGAACTGCCCATCACCTGCCTGGGCTTGCAGGATCTCTTTCACCTACATGCAAAACTCCTGCAGAGCCATGGATGTGCCCATACAACAGTGCAGTGGAGTAGGCTGACTCCAGAGTGGGATTAGATAAAGTTTCTTGGGAGATAGGCTGAGCATCTGTGTTTTGTTCTAAAGCAAAACTTCTGAACCAAAAAATTAGTTCTTTCCATTCCACGTTTATTATCATCTCCTTTATTTTTTACGTAAGTTCCATATTATGGTCAAGCTTGAATTCTCTGTGTTAGCTCCATTGCATTGCTCTCAATTCATCATTTTACTGTACAGTATAAATTTTAAGTGGCACTCCTTCAATATATATCTGTGAGAACTGAGTTTCGCTGAGGGTGGCTTCTCTACCACTTCAGGTCCCTCATTCATACTAGGCAGGGCTGACAGAAATAATTTTCATAGTCAAGTTGGGTATGCCTTTCCCAAATTGCATATTTTTTTTTCTGGTTGACTTGATATATAGTCCTTTGATGTCTTTGAGTCCCTTCACTGAAATAGTTTGTTGGGGAGAGAATGTCCCCGAAAGGTCATAAACTTCTGCAAAGTTGGTACGAGTTCCTTGGAGGTTGCTGTGAAAGTCTTAATCCTTGCCAAGGATCCCGAGTCAAGTGTATATTCAGTCATCACATGAATTTTGCAGATGACACAAATTGGTGCACAGGGACAGAGTCGGTTTTTACAGAATGATCTGAATTACTTGGCAATATGGGCTGCAGCGAACGTGTATTTTAATATTGCTAAACGCAAGGGTTCTTCTAGAAAGAGCGTAGCTGATACCCGTGAAGTGAGGGTCTGTGCTCTGCCCTGAACCAAACCAGAGATGGGTGCGAGGGTGCTGGTGAGAACCAAGTGAGCCTGCAACGCAGTGGCTGCAGAGCCAATGTGGTCCATTGAGATGCAGGCTGGTAATAAGCAGTTAAAAACGGATGCAGGGAAAAATAGCAATGCTCTCGTACAGAATGTTTTACCGCTGCTTTAATTTATTTGCGCAATGTCTGGGTCCACTCAACCAATAAAAGAAAGAGCAATAAATTGCTGATGAGTGCTTGGAAGATCACTCTGGAGATTTCCCTTACTTTTTTTTTTTATTAACTCTTAATTCTGACACCTCTGATATATTCCTGCTTTCTTTCCTTTTCTAACACAGGCTCCTCCCACATTTGTGAACAGTGATTCATTGCCTCTAAATGACTTTTCTTCAGTTTCTTTCTTGCCAGAAGAGCTTTCCTTCTCCCAAAGAAGTGACCAAAACTGGAATTTCCCATCAACCTTTGACCACTGGAACTTCAGGTAAGATTCATTTGAAAGCCAAAATGTTTCTATTGCCTGTTTTCTTGGGGAAAGGCTGCAGCAGCCCAAGGGTTTGTGCGCAGACACATTTCTCAGAAGCTCGTTAGCTCCTCTTGGCGTTGAGGGCACCTCTATGGTTGTGTCTGTGCTCCTGAATGTCCTCTTAAGCCCTTGCTAGATTTCCAACCTGCCTCACATCCAGGTTGCACAGACACAAGCTCAGGTGTGTCTTCACATAGCGGGTCCCAGTACACAGAGAAAAGAGAGGGCTCACGCAAGTGTGAACCCACTGCATATCAGTGTGGCTCACTGCTTTAACACCGTCATCACCTTAACACCTGAGAGAGTTGGGCTTGTTCAGCCTGGAGAAGAGAAAGCTCCAGGGAAACCTTATTGCAGCCTTCCAGTATCTGAAGGAGGCCTACAAGAAAGCTGGGGAGGGACTTTTCACAAAGGAAGAGGGGTAATGGCTTCAAACTGGAAGAGGGTAGATCTAGACTGGAAATTAGGAAGAAGTTCTTCACTGTGAGGGTGGTGAGACACTGGCCCAGGTTGCCCAGGGAAGTTGTGGATGCTCCATCTCTGGAGGTGTTCAAGGCCAGGTTGGCCAGGGCCTTGAGCAACTTGGTCTAGTGGGAGGTGTCCCTGCCCATAGCAGGGAAGGTGGAACTAGATGATCTTTGAAGTCCCTTCCAATGCAAACAATTATATGATTCTATGATTATTTCCTTTCTTGTGCCACCACAGGGAAGCAGCACCCTTCCTCCATGGCCTCTTTGTGGTATTCTGGGTTCTCACAGAGCAGTGGAAGGTATGACAGCTCAGCCACAGATGTCCTCCAGGCAGCACCAAGGATGCATGAAACGAGGTAGCAGAGCGCATCAGAAAGAAGCTCACTCTTTGGCCTGACCACCTGAGCTTGGCATGGGCAGAGCCCAAGCTATCATTGCTTCAGATGGTGTTAGTCTGAACTCTCTGGTGCTTCTGGATGCTTTTCAGTGCCTGTAACAGATTACACAAGCACAGGTTTTTGGTGTCATGGAGAGGTGCTCTCTTCTGCAGCCAGCCCCTCCTGAGTCAAACACCTACTGAAGACGGGTTCTGCTGATAGGACCATGGTGAGTCCAGTGGCCTCTGGGTTTCTGAGAGCCCTGTGATGGTGATGAGAGCAGTGCATGTGTGAAGATAAGGGCAAAGGTGGGAGGAGAGGGAGGGCTTTGGACACATCAGCCCTTGCGTCCTTCCACTCCCATTGGACCAGTGAGGTGAAATGCAGGCAGGGATGTGGGCTAGTGCAAGGCCAGAGCAGGGGTATTACACCAGAGCTACAGCTCTGCTCTGTGCTGGAAGGGCTTTGCTGAGACAGGATGAGAGGAGACCTCACCAGGAAAAACATTCCTGTAACCTTGGCCCTAGAAGCGGTGACTGAAATAGTGATAAATCAAAACCATGGGTAAAATGACATTATTTTCTACTCCATTCTGGACAGAGGAGTGTGTCTATAGCTCCACTTGAAAGCAGTGGCCACCATTAAGTCTTGATATACCTCTAAGCAGGACATGTGATGATGGACCAGGCAGCCCCCACCCCCTGCTGTTGCAGGGCTGGTTAACCCTGTGTGGCTGTGCAGCAGTGGATGGCTGCAGCACCTCCAGGTTCTGCCGGGAGCAGCCGTGGACCTCCTTCCCCAGCACATGCCAGAAATCACTGTGGTTATAGCCACCTTCTTTTTATTCCTAAAACAGCCATCAGTCATCTTTGGCTTGGCTGCTGCCTGCTTTCTTCTCCTGACATGCACACTGTGCCTGTCCCTCCCCACCCATCCCTCTCTCCCCCCTCTGCTCGTATAATATTCATTTCCCAAAGATCCCTATCGATGCTGAGCAGGGAAAAAAAATAGTTTAAAATTTGCACATCAAAAGAAGGCCACGTCTGCTATCGGGAAAATTAATAAGAATTAAGACCCTTTCAAAAGCTGTGCAGCCGAAGTTTTGAAATTGAACCAATTAAACACATTCTTGAGCTGGAAATGCGCTTGTGTGCTCGGTCCAGGCTGAATAGGCCCTTTTGGTGATGAAAGCAGCTCTTCCTACAGGTTAGATAACAGGAAAACATCCAAGTGCTGGTTTCGTGGGGAAGAACAGACATGCACGGTTGGATTCGATGATCTTAAAGGTCTTTTCCAACCTAAAATTCAATGAGTCCATAAATTCTGGACTGGGAACACCCTTCCCATGAGCTGCAGAAAATCATCTGGTGAGAGAATAATGTAAAGAGAATTTCAGGCACCGGCATGTGACACAGTAAGATAACAATTTGTTTATAGGGTGCAAGAGCAGGGAGATAATCCTTCGTGATAGGGCTTCAGGTAGGGGAAGAAGAAAATCCCTGCCAGTCTCTGAGAGAAGGAGCTTTGTTTAAAACCAAAAGAATATTCTGGAAGATGCTGCACACTATTATTATTATTATCTGTCTAGAGAAATGGATCTGGTTACCAAAGCTGCGTTTCAGGAGCTGTGCCTTGCTCCTGGGAGGGGCAGGAATGTACGGCAGCAGTGAGATGGTTGTGGATGCACCTTGGAGGCACAGTCCTAGAGCAGCACTAGCATGCCCGGCTTCCGCTTTTAAAACACAGGGCTCTTGTGAGCATCCCACAGCTGGGCTGAGCTGAGGGTTTTGCTGTTCATAGAACCATTAAGGTTGGAAAAGACTTCTAAGATCATCGAGTTCAACTGTCAGCCCAACAGTTCCAGCAGCGGCCAGCGGTGGCATGGGGGGCATCTGGCTCCTGCGCCGGCAGCTCCGTTCAGCTTCCCACCCTCCTTCCTCCCCTGGCCGCGAGGCCTGGGGTGGGAGGCTTGGCAGCAGCGAACTTTCTCTCTGGACGATGCAGAGATAAGAGGGAGTTTTTGTTTTCTTTTGAGTTTTTATACCTTGCCGCGTCTGTACGACTTCCAACTTCCGGCAGAGTGATGGCGTCATGGGGGCTGTAGCTCTTTGTTCACTGTTTTAATAAGGCAGAAGTCCATAATATGTGGGGATAGGACTCCCACAGCATCCAAGGCACAATTCCTGTTCACTGCACCTCTGGTCATCCAGCACCCCTGTGCCCCATCCTGCACCCCTCTCTTCCCCCAGCAACCCATCCTCATGGCTCCCAGTAGCAAGGAGCTCTCCAGTACCAGACTCCAGGTTCTGCAGAGGTGGCTTCTAAACCGGCTGAGACCTCAGTCCCTTCAGGTGGAGCAAGCTGGAAACATGGGCAATGACGAAGGGTCCCCTTCAGAGGATATGACTGCAGTCTGATCTCAGGCAGCTCTTAAGACCTTCGTCACTTTGCTGGGACAAACATCAGTTAGAGGTACTGCTCACCGTGGGCTGTGGTGTCTACACACCTCAGGATGGCGATGACAGGGATGGTTGGTAAATCACGCTGAGGTCCTTGGAAAGGAAAAGGAATCTATTTTCCTGGCTACTGCCTATTATGCTGTGGAAGAAGGACTAACAGCTCAGTGGAGTATCAGTAATGAAGCTTTTGAATAAAATCATCTCCAAATAGAAGTAGATGTGGAATGGAATAGAATGGAATAGAATAGAAAAGAACAGAATAGGTCTTGTTCACAATAGAAAATGATTCATTTGCTCCGCTCTTGATGTGCAGCTATTAACACTGCACAGGATATCCCAGAAAGGGAAGAGGGTCCAGAATGGTTGAGTAGCCTCCTACCCTGGTCACCCTGACCCTCTTCAGCATAAAGACCAGGCTGTGGTGCCCCAGAAGGATCTCACCCACATATTCATTCTGGTCACACAGAGGACACAAAAATGTCATGCTTCTCTCTGAGAGCATTGCCTTCACATTGAAAGGAATTTTAATCTCATTTTAAACCTCTGTGACTGGCAGTAGAGCCAGTGCTGGGATGGGCTGTGGGACCAGTTCTCCCATCCACTCGTAGAAGTGCATATAGATCAGGAAGTGCGGTGGGCTTTTAATAATGTGTCTACATAGAGCCTGTCTCGGTGGCTCTTTATGCTTTCTGTTGTTCCAGGAAGATAACACTTCACAGAAGCTATAAAAGACACATCATATCTCAGTGACACTTTGGGACAATGCAGGGTAAAATTCAATTAAATGCAAAATCCAAAAGGAGTCTGACGGAGTTTCAGGTGCTTTCCAATTCGTCACTTTTCAATATTTTTTGAAATTCCCCAGAACCAAATATCCAGAGGTCATTTCAAAAGCTAACACTAAGAATGTGCCAGAGGAGGTCTCATCAGGGACCTTGACTTGCCTGATGATAGAAAACTCTCGTCATGAGTCTCAGATTTGGGACCAGCAGAAATGTTTCGCTGAGTAATTCCACTTGCCTGTATCTTCATCACACATTTTGATTTTGCTGGAGCTGATATTGAATCTGAACCAATGTGCTTTCGGGTGCTAGGGGTGTTCATTTCAGATTTGCCTTCTCCCCATCTCCTGGCATTTTGTGATTAAATGCCTTCTGCACACAGGGAAAACCTCCACACTGCAGGGTGTGGTGACAATGAACACCTGGTTTTCAGAAAGTACGGGGCAGTAACTTAAACTCTCTTGTTTCTTACACATTCATGGAACCCATTTTGATTTTCCTTTGGATTTGGAATATGATACCTTGGGAAAATCTGTGTGCTTTCCGGCAAGGTAAAGCCCTAAAGTCATCAAAGGGAAATCTAATCCTACATTTTACATTTAAATGCTTTTCAGGAAAGGGCTACTTGTTTCAGAGACTGTCCCAAAGGCTATAGTGGGTTTTGGATGATGTATTACAGTATCAATAAACTCCATGCTACCAGCACAATACCTATTATAGTACCTGAAAAAAACCTGTATTGGCTGCAGTATTGATTGTCTTCAATATTAATTGCTTTAGTTTACTGAAGACACATTTACAGCAAAGTAGGGCAAGTTGTTAAAACATTGTGAGCCTGTGACTACCATGGAGAGTAAATATCCTACAAGGGCAGATCCAACCCCCAATTCTCCTGGCTTCTTAATGTGTAAGTTTGGTATCAGAGAAACACAAAAGATTGTGGGGTGGGAAAATACCAGCCGGCTGAATTTGCTAAGAGGTGGAGGACAGGGGTTTTGTTAGTGTATGGGGTTGAAATTCAGCCCCAGAAAGATGGGTAGGTTGACAATGAAAAACATGTCCCTTGAAAAACCACCTGCTGTCTTTTTTTTAATAGTTGTCTCTTCCGTGGCTCCTGCCAAGCTGGTGAGCTCTTAGCCTCTTCTGTACCATACTGAGACTCGCTTTTATTCTATAAGTAAAAAACGCCAAAACTCTCAGAAGCCAAATATTCCTGCATGAATCATAGGATTGTTTAGGTTGGAAAAGACCTTTAAGATCATTATGTCCAACCATTAACTTAACTCTACCAAGTCTGGTGCTAAAATGTGTCCCTCAACACCACATCTCAGCAGCTTTGAAGCACATCCAGGGATGGTGATTCAAACACTGCCCTGGGAAGCCTGTTCCAGGGCCTGACAACCCTTTTAGTGAAATTTTTTTTTCCTAATGTCCACCCTAAACCTCCCCTGGTACAACTTGAGGCTGCTATGTTTCGTTGAGCTATGAGCTCCTCCATCCATCCTCTCCCCGAGCCCAGTAGTCTGCAAGGGAGCTTGCTGCAATCCTCTGGGCTCACTCCCACCACTGTGGCTTTCTGGTTTCCACTGGCAGACATTGGATTGGTCCCAGAGATTTCAGGGAATGGGAGATTTCATCACAAATTTGTTCTGCAGCCAATTAAAACGGTTATCCCTGTTCCAACACCCCAGGCAAGCAGCAGTAAGTTTTCAGTCTGAGTATGATTTCCAGCCTCCCACTCTTGTTGAGCTGTCCAGAGGCAATGTGTTGAAGGAGGAGGTTGTTTATGAGACCCATGTGCTGACTTCTCCACGCTCAGCTGACTTCTCCTTTGACACAGGGTGTTTCCCAGCTGCTGCTTTGACTGTGCAGTTTAATGCTGTGGCCTCCTAACACAGCTCCAGGAAGCCTCTGCTAGGACAGTGAGACAGAAATTTGTATTCCAGGCCCCTGATGGCAGGAACAAGAAGAATTTCTCAGCCTGTCTGGCCAAAGATTAAAATCTGTGCAGAGGCGATGAAGTCCTGAATCTGACAGAGCCCTGTGGTCAGACCTTCTCCTGCAGAGAGCTCTCCAAAGAAGTCAGAAGAGGCTTTTACATCCAAAACCCAAGGCCTTTTAGAATAAAGCCTATAATATTTAATTTATAACTAAAGACAACTCCAAGGAGCTAGAGAAAAAAGGTGGGATAGAAATAGATTTATGTGTATATCCTCATCTCTCCTGTGGGTGGTTTCCTGCTCTCAGGCTTGGCTGCTTGTAGCACTGGGGCTTTCCTGCTTGCAGTGAATTCTGCACAGCTCAGCCTGTCTCCAGGAGGGTTTTTTCTGCCGCTTCTTAGCTTTATTCTCTGCTCCTCAGTCTTGTCAGTTGTTGCTCATTGTCACTTGGAGCTGCAGGCTCCCTGCTGTGTCCTCCTGCCCAGTGCCCCCAAACCCTGAGTCTTCCCACTCCTGGTGCTCAGCTGCTCCTGGAGCATCCCTCTCTTCATCCCTCCCTTCCTCTCTTCATCCTCTCCTCTGAGAGATGCCTGACCTGCTCAGACTCCCTAAGGGAAGGAAACACAACCCGAGCACAAACAAATACTAAAATACCATCCATCACAGTGGGATATGTGGAGTTCAAGGAGGTTCCTCCAGAGGAGGGACAATTTAAAGCATGGAAAGCCAGAGGAGCTGCAACCGCCTTTGCTCAAACCCAAGCCTAGACTCTGGACCACCGCATTTGCTGCATCATTGAATTCACTACCAAAACCTGCAGGAACAGCATCGCAGCTTGCACAGGAGTTTACTGCAATGGGTGGTTGCAATATTTCAGGGTAAAGGCAGATCCATTTCTCAAAGGGTAGGTGATACCTACTTATGTTTCAAATAAAGTCTTCAGTCTTATGAACGCAGATGCTTACATCTGTTCTCCAGTTGCTTGCTGGAAACTTCTTTCAAAATTATCCTCTGTTGTTTAATGCCAGCTAATATTAGAAAGACCATCTGAGATGTGTACATTAAATCTGCTGATTTGTTTTGATTACTGCAAGAACCATTATGGGCTAGTTGAAGAGACGTTAATCTCTTCTTTCTCTGGTGCAAGCCTTTCTGAACCGCAGCACTGGGCAGACATAAAGAAAGAGGAGGAGAGTGGCATCAAGGAGAAGGTATCATTTACACACATCAGTTTTTCCTTCAAAAAGCGTGCATGTTAAGCATTTGATTTTCATGTTCTAGTGATGCACAGTGAGCCAGCTTTATTTGTCAAAAGCCCCTATAGCACTTTGGGAGAGATGAAGCCCACAAATGTGGTAGCTGGAGCTGGCTGTGCTCCACATATGCTGGAGTCATAGACGGGTGTGGATGCTGTTGGTTGTTATGGCTCACATGATGATTTAAATTGGTAACTTGATCAATTTTGCTAATGTATCCCTTCTTGGCAGAATCTGGGAGAAATTCATGACCATTAAAAGCACTATGGCTGTCTCTGAGACAGATCTGTAAGGTCCAGACTCCTTCAGCTGTCTCCAGGCATTTGACCAATGCCTTTGAGCATCACGTGAAATTGTGTCATCATGGCTGGGCTGTGGAGGTCAGGGCTTGGTGGATGTCTGGATGCAACTGTAAGTCAAAATTCTGCTGTAGATGGTCCTCCAGTGGAGAGACTTGGGGCAACAGGAATGGAAGAGCACCTTGACAGAGTGGACTCCATGGGAACCCAGGAAAGGCTCTCCATTTCTTCTAATACTCAGTCATGCCACTGCTGTCCCAGGTTTTATACCATGGTTTAAAGCTCAACCAACGTTGAGACATTCAGTTATGCTGGAGTGGCTCCAGCCGTGCCTTTTCCATCTGTTGGGAAAATGGCCTACCAGTTGGCTTACAAGCTATGCCTGCAGCAGCACCGGAGATGTTCTCAAGCCCCTTTTCAGATGCTGTACAAGGCAGGACTGTGGCTTTCCTGGGCCAGAGCTCAGGCAGGTGGCTCCTCATTGCAGGGGTCTGGGGACATCTAAATTCTAGTCCTGCTCTGGAGTGTTATGTGAGAATGGGAGGATCGATCCATCATTGCTGGAACAGGTTAATCTGATTTATCAAGTCTCAGCCAGCAGACTGAAGAGTAATTTCTTCTTGCTGAAAATGTGGAGGAGTCATGTGTGCTTGGGCATCCAGACAGGATCTCACTTCATCACTTAAGAAGCCATTAAGCAGTTGAGCAGCTGGGTTCAGCTTCATATCCGCAAGGCGAGGATGCTGGCTGCATTCCCTGGCTGCAGGAGAACCATCAGGGTAGAACCAAACACCAGCATCAACATGTTCAGATATAATCTCCCCTGTGCATCTGCCCACTTTCTCCCAGGAAGAGCACAGGTGGCCCACTCAAGAAGGGTCTACCCTGGGGGAAGGCTGCTCTGCAACAGCCATGACTTAGTCCCAGATGGGTCTGGAGTGAAGGCTCCCTGGTGCTCTGGGAAGAGCTGGCCATTACCAGTCAGCTCCCTCCCAGGGCTCTGGATCTTTTCCTCCTTCTTCTTCCCCAATCCTAGACTGGGACAGGCATGTAAAGTGAGTATGGTCAAAAGAGAGAGGACATGCTGACAAAGGTCTGAGGCTCCTTGGCTCTCTTCCTCCTCCACTGTGGCTTTTTTGCATAACTCCGGGGCCATACCTCAAAATCTTTCTTCCTCAGCGTCTGTGTCCATTTTAAAAACCAGATACTCCTATTTTACTGACATTTCTCTAGTGGCTTTGCTTCCTTGGCTAGTGAAAGCTGAAGTGAAGAAACTTTTCTGTGACATACTGCTTGCTCATCCAAAAGCAAAGCAGCAAGCAGAGCAAGATGAAGGTGAAGGAAGAGCCAAGATTTCAAGGAATGCTTGGGAAAGACTGTGTAAAGATAGAAATCAGTAATAAATATGAGTTAATCCACTCCATGTGGTTGATGTTCACAGAATCACAGTACCTCAGCATGGTGGGGGTTGGAAGGGACCTCTAGATATCACCTTGTCTCCGGCTCCAGCAGGTCATCCAGAGCAGGGTGCCCAGGATCGTGTCCAGGCATGTTTGGAATCTCTCAGAAAAGGAGACTCCACAACCTTTCTGGGCTGCCTGGGCCAGGCTCTGGCATCGTCAAAGACCCTTGTGCTATGTCTAATTTTAATGCTAAATTTTCAGTGACATAACTAGTAACTGCATGCTTAAATATTAATAATATTTGCAGTTAATTTTATATGTGAGGGGAGGATGTGCCAGGTGACTCCTCGGTCTGGTGATCACTTGGGCTAGTGGCCCATTGACAGGAGGTAAGCGTATCCCCCTCTACTTTTCTTCAAGAAGGGAGCCAGACAAGGGAGGTTCGCTCCATTCTTTCTCGAGCCCCTCTGCCCCATTGCACACCTCTGGAGTGCCAGACCACCATGGACCATTTTGGATTCAAACCAGGCAAGCACAAGGAGTTGGTCCCACGGAGCTGTGCTGGTGGGATCATTTTCTCTGGCTATGCATTACTCACAGTTCCAGTGCTCTGTTCCAGCTGCTCTCTCCACCACAAACCCCACAGTGATTTATGACCAGTGAGCATTGCTCACTATCTGCTATTTCTTTCTAAATGTGGCCCCATCTCTGCCATCTATTGCTCTGTGTGACCATGTTCCAGCTCAGGCTCATTTCCATGACCCTGGGGAGCTCTGCTGACTCCTCTCTGGTCCCCAAGCTCCATCCAGGTGATGGGCTCTAATGCACTGCCTCTGGTGGTCTGAGGATGCTGCAGTGATGACTGACAAATGCCTCCCCCAGGTAAATTTTAAATTCTGATGAAATGCCTTGACAGGCATGAATTGTCCATTCTGCTGGAAATGTTTACATCTATGAGAAGACAGTTTTCCTGCTAAAAGACAATCTGGTCATTTTGAACTCCAAACCTACCCTTCTGACACACTTTAGTAAAGTCTGCAGGATATTTTCTGGCTCTCCAGGAGTTATTTTTAAATGCAAAATTGTTCTCCAGAAGACCTTGGGTCCCAAAATTGAGTGCTGATGCATAGCTCTATAGCATATGGGAGCATATAATGAATGCAGTGAGATCTCTGCCACCGTTGCAAAAATAGTGTTTCAGTATGTGGAAATGCATGGCAGTCAATCCACATGGACCTGCTGAGCTCCACGAGGTCCATTCAAGCAGAAGTTCTGCCCCTACCACCACCATTTGAGAGACATACGCAGAAGCTGAGTCTTTTCAAAGGCATCACCCTCTAACAGATTTCAGTCTTGTACTGAATGGATCAAGCAGCATCATCTCCATACTGGGGGTGCCAATTGGTTCGAATTTTGGTTCGGTGGATGGCCTCACCCACCCAGCCAGCTGTTTCCTCAGCTCTGTCACAGGAGCAGATGCCAGAGGGCTCTGTGGGAATGGCGTATGTGGGGCCAAATCTTTGCACCCAGCAGGGCTTGGCCAGCAAGCTGACTTCGGCTGTAGGTCTGGAGGCTTCACATGGGAGGAGCAGCATTTGAGAGAGATGCAATCCTCTTGCATGCAAGCAGCCCTAGAGTTCATTCCACAGGTAACTCACTAAAAAGAATCCATGTTCAATAAGTGATAGTGTTTAAGGAGTTTCAAGGGTACACATGCAGGTAGCGGGGAGCTGCAGTGTTGACATGCGGCTTTAATTCCATACTCCATGGCCCCCCCGTGACCAAGGGGAATATTAGCACTAGGCATTATTGCTACAGCAATGCATCCAAGGGGGATGACCAGCTTCTGTGACAACAGGATTTAAATGCACATACTTACCTGAACTATTGCTAAGATATGTTTATCTCGGCGCGACAATCGAGGCGATCGTATTGCCCAGCCAGGGGAGAATACAGCTTTAAATTCTCATCCAAATATAATTATATTACAGCTTTTATGTCCACATTCATTCACAGAAGCCCTTTGCAGGTATTCTGGCATTTCCCAGTCACATATTTCTGTAACAAACTGTCTCACCGACACCACACAGTGATACTATCTTTCATGCTTTCTGAATGCGTCTTTGGAGCAGCTCCTTGCAGCGAGCGTGGCAGTTTTCTGATTTACCACTTTATCCTGGTTTTGCACTGTTCCCACTGCTCCAGCTCTGTCTGTCCCAAGCCCCTCTGTCCTGCAGAAAGGTCATCCTATGGGATCTTCCCAAAAGGGGCTTTCTGCTACATTAACAGTTCACTGTGTGCAGGAGGTGAAGTTTCATCACGCTAGTGCCTCCAAAGCTGTTATTAGGTGCCGTAATTTGAAAACACCAATCAACCTAGTCTGAATTTAACACTTGCCCTGCTTTAAGCAGGGGGTTGAGAGACCTCCTGAGCTCCCCTCCGACCTGAATAGTTCCTGATTTTATGTTCCTCCCACTCAGGACAGTGTGATATATCTCAGAGAGCCTTGCTCTAGCTGCAGTGCCTGTGCAGAGCACAGAGCCAGGCACTCTCCCCGCTTCCCAGTGGCACGGCTCTAAATCAGAGCTGTAATAGCGGCACGACTCAATGCTGGCCAGAGCTGCCGTCTCATTCGGTGTCTGTTGCTGTTGTGCTCGTTTTTGTCTGCAGTGTGAGCCGTGAATAAATGCCCTGTGAGCTGCGGTGTGATCGTTCGGCTCTGAAAGGATTTCTCTCGCCGTGCTTCCCAACCTGTGGGTAACCTGCCAGCTCCCTTAAAGCAGGATGGTAGCACGCCCACAAAAATGCCAGCTTCTTTTCTCAACACAAGTTAAAATTTGTAGCGTTCAGCTGCCACATTCATCAGAAACACAAACCTTTAACATCACAGGCAGGAGTGCTGGCTGAGGTTGTCTCTCAAGTGTGGAGCGTGTGGCCTTCTGCTCCCAGGTCCTATCTACACAGCAAACAATTTCAAGCCTCGAGGATCCCTTTGTTAGAAGTGCCAGAACATTTCTTCCAAACACAGGGATTGATGCATCACATGAGCAATAGAGACAGCTCTGGCCTGCTCTGAGAAGCGTCTCCTCTGCCCTTGGGTTTGTTCTGCGTGAGACCAAATAGTATCTGCTTTTGCCTTTATTTTTGATCTTTGGGTTGTGAGGATAGAAGATGCCTCTGGTGAGATGCTGTGGGACAGTCCCTTGCCAAGCACCTTCTGTACTGAGGAGAGCCCACCTGCAGCATTGCTCTGCCGTGGGGCGACAGTGGTGCCCAAGCAGTGCTCTGGGGAGGGAGGGCTTTTCCCTACTTGTATTTTGAAAAAGAAAAATGATGACGATAATCACTGCCTTGAACAGGGATTGTTTTAAAGGGGTTGTTTAACAGCGACAGCAAAATGCAGTGATTTTAAAATCAGTGTCTCCAGATAACTGCATCAAAGGCTTTAAAAAGCTCAGGCCAAGGAATTTTCTGAAACACTAATGGAGATTTCTAGTAAATGTGAATTGTGGGGGCGAAGCTCCAGAGAGCTGAGAGAAAGGCTAAATGACACTTACAGGTAACTCCAGCCGTGGGGAAAACCACAATAAACATCAGGGCAGCTGAGTAATGCAGAGTTAAAGACTAATAATAATAGATAATTATTGTAAGCCATTACCTAAACTGATGAAGTGTCGGTTGTGTTGGATGGTAGCAGAAGCTCCTGAAGGCTCTTGCTGTGTGGCAGATAGGTGCAAGAACATCAGCACTGCCATTTCCAAGTGGTTGCCAGTGGCTCAAAGCAGTGCAAAGGTTGCCACAATGACTGCAAAGTGTTTTTCCTTGGCAGTGCGCTGAGGGCTTACTAATGCACGGGAATAGCCTTTACTGACTGTTTTCAGAGCAAATAAGAAGTGCAGCAGCTCAGGCTCAAGGGAGACTGGCACATTCAAAGCCAGCAGACAATGTTGTAGATCCAATGTTGTAGAGGAGGCTGAGAGAAGACCTCATTGTTCTCTATAACTACCTAAAAGGAGGTTGTAGTGAGGCTGGTGGTGGTCTCTTCGGCCAAGTAACTAATGACAGGATGAGAGGTAATGGCCTCAAGTTGCACTAGGAGAAGTTTAGGTTGGATATTAGGAAGAAATTCTTTACTGAAAGAGTGGTCAGGCATTAGAAAAGGTTGCCCAGGGAAGTGGTGCAGTCACCATCCCTGGAGGGGTTCAGAAACTGAGTAGATGTGGTGCTTTGGGACATGGTCTAGGGGCCAGGGAGATGTTGGGATGAAGGCTGGACTAGATGATCCTAGAGGTCTTTTCCAACCTAAGTGATTCTATGATTCTATGATCCAGGAAAGACAAATCTTCCTTCCTGCAGTGAAATGACTGGGAGGGTAGGAGGTGCAGAGGAGGGGGTGGTGGAAGTGTCAGAGGGTCCAGTTTTGATGAGTCTGTGGTATTAAATGGAAGAGTCTGTAGTATAGAAATGCCTTTTGTGAAGGCAGACTGGGGACATAACTGTCCCAGCACACTCCAATCAGGACACCCATTGAGTGCATCACTCTTGAGGGCACTCACATGCGGCAAGGGAATCAATCACTTGTGAAGTGGGACATAAATACAAGCTAGCTTCAGTCCTGTGACCCATGGCCTTTCATCTCTTCATGGTCCAAGACAACGGTGCCATAGATTTTGAATCTGGCAAACAAATGTTCCTCTTGGTTCTTCATTCATCATGGTCTGAACTCAGAGTCACTTCAAGGGAACTGGCTCAGACCGTGTGCCTAATGAACCCTAAAACCAGTGACCTTGGGGATGGCACCACTGTCCAGCTCTCCACCTCAGTGCCCCAGGTACTCAAGGGGTCTTCCTCTGCCCAAGTAGAGGTCTCAAAAATCTTCCTCTGCTCTCCCTGAGAGCTGCTGTGACAACCGAGACAGTGGAAGAGGGCCCCTTAGGGCCCTCTCTGACCAGAGGACGTTTGTTAGTAAGCAAATAGCCTGTTAACGAGTTGGTCTGCTGAGCTGGATTATCCACTGTGCTCTGGGGTTCAGCTTCCCAGCTGCATGAGGAAGGGGTGTCCTGACAGATGATGCTGCACTGATCTAAGGTCATGCAAGCAGAGCCTTTGCAGCAGAAATATTCATGCTCTTCTCAAAGCCTGGGGATGGAGGAAAAAGGACAGCATGAGAACAAGAGGCAATGGTTTGTTTAGTGGGAGGATGAGGTAGAAAGGTGGAGGAGAAAGAAGAGGGAACTGCTGTGGGATTGGGGATGCCTGGGAAATACTGGGCTGGGTAGTTGGTACAGAAGGATGTAGAGGAAAGGGTGGAGACAAAGCCTTGGTGTGATCTGCAGAGACTGCACTGTTCCTCCTGCCATGAGTACCAAGATGAACTGGGGGACTGAGGCACAGAAAAGACCATCAGGCCCAAGCAGGATTGTTTGGTACCTCTTTGCTGCTCCACCAGTCTTGCCTGGGTCATGGGGAGGAATGTGCTGGAATGGTCTTTGCCAACTGCTTTAAAAATCATGACAGGTAATGTATTGCACTTCCAGGCCCCAATGTAACTTTTTCCAGTGTAATTACTTTCGATTTCCTCACAATAAATATACTGCTATTTTTTTCCTTTCCAGTAATTGAGTGTATTTATTCTTAACTAAGATTAACTGTCTTTTGGAGCCCAAAATGAATGCGATTGCCTTGGGAGATCAATATGAATGCTCATAACAGTTGTCTCTTTGTGCAAGTCCTGAAGACCATCCAGTTGACCTTAGATGACCACTTGTCCCTTCTTATTGAGCAGCCTGGTCTAGTGGAAGATACACTTGTCCATGGCAGGGGGTTTGAACTAGATGATCTTTAAAGTCCCTTCCAACCCAAACCACTTCTTGATTCTATGATTCTTTTGATGATCTACCCACTAGGGTCCATCAAGCCCTGTAGGAAATCTCTGTTTAGGGTAGACTTTGTGGATGATGTGTCTTGCTGATGTCACCCTGGGAGAAAGCAGAGGTTTAGCTTCATCTGTCATTTACCCATTTCCCTACTGGAACTAGGGATCTCAGCCATGACTGTCTGGTCGGATATTACCATGTTAGGTCTCTGGAGAGTTACTTGGCAATTTATTTTAAAAATAAATAAATGAAAACATATTTCTGTCTGCACAGATCTGCAGATGCTGAGTATTT
>JAVSBS010002672.1:15555-25646 GCA_033124195.1 Coracias cyanogaster | reverse complement strand
TGCCCAGAGAGGTGGAGGAGGCCCCATCCCTGGAGTCATTCAAGGTCAGGCTTGATGAGGCTCTGAGCAACCTGACCCAGGTAGATGTCCCTGGTTGTGTAGGGAAGTTGGACTAGGTGACCTCTAGAGGTCCCTTCCAGCCAAAAACTTTCTATGATTCTATGAATTTCAGGGTAAGATGAAAATAATTGAAAATTATACTGAATTAGGCATTTCAAATGGAATGAAAAATAGCCCTCTACTTGGAATGAGAATGATGCCAGGATTGAAGGTAACTAGATGTCATTCAAAGAGTACGTGAGTACTTTCTTTTTATGGTTGGGTAGTTGGTATGGAAAATTTTTAAAAAGCCAAACAAAAACAACCCAACTCCCTGATGATCATCCTCAGATAACATCCCACAAGGGACAGAGGAAGTCAGAGAGCAGGAGGCACCCGCTCTTCCTCAGAGTATTGCATGAACTGACTTAGGAAATGAAAAAATCTGGAAGCCGGCTTTTGTAATCTGTGAAATCAGGGAGGCACCAGCTAATTGAAGAACAACAAATCTGAATGTTTAAGAGGAGACGAGAAACAAATTGCTGATTTCAACAGTGTCTTTCAAAACCTGAGTGTTACCTGAGGCATTTTGAGATTAAGTTACTCCAAAGCGCTTGAAAATAGTTTTTATAAAGCAAAGGACTAATATTCTTGTAAAAGTCATATGAAATGACAAAAGGTTATAAATAATGTAAATAATTGAATATAATTATGAAAGAAATTTGACATCGGTCTGTAGCTCAGCCTGCCGCTTGAGGAATCCGAGGTGTTTTCTTAACCAATTTAAATACTGGGGATTTGTTTGCTTTTAGCATGCACATGTGACTTAAACCCACACAAAATTTGGTAACTTAATGGCTTGCAGCGATGTACTCTGTAAACCGTCTACACGACATTATTGGTTGTCTCTAAATTCGCCTTTAAAGGTGCCCAAGTGTGCCAGATAGTCACTCCTATAAATGTCATTGACCTCTGCCTTCCTGGAAATTTGGCTGCGTGTCTGAATATTTCTGTAGCTTTTTTTTTCCTTTAAAAAAAAAAAGAGTTTGTTATGCTGTGCATGATTTTAGTTGGATATTGTGCAGGAATGAGAGAGAAATGATAGTGCTTTTTTTTGGTTTCCGTCAATCAGTGCTGTATGGGTTGGCAAATTTCACTAAAACTTGGTGCAGGGGTAGTGCTCTTAAAGCCAAACACTTTGTACAGACTTAGGGAATGGTGGTTTGCTGGAGGAGGGAGAGAAAAAATGATGTACACACGACAGCAGAGTTGGTGGAAGGTCTGTGGTTTTTTAGCTTGCCATGTAACCTGTCAGACTGTGTACATTGGTCAGCCAATTAGCACGTTCATTAAGTCGAACCGTCCTCTGTGCACAGTGCCGCCTGTGGAATCTGTACTTCGGGGAGGTAGCTGAAGACTGAGGAAACGGGAGGTGAAGCTCAGGTTATTGCGGTTGGATGATGATTACTCGTAGACCTTACATGACGCAGCGTTGAAGTAATCAGGCCTGACTGGTGCCTCTGATCCCAGGAAAGCTTGCTTTGGAGTCTTGTGTTCCTTTTCTGCTGGAGCACATTGATAGCCGAGCTCAGAATTTTGCACTGGACTATGTAGGTGTGTTTTAAGGATGGTGTTGGAAATCACAGAATGGTAGGGGTTGGAAATCGTCTAGTCCATGGTTGTATATGGTTGATAGCTGTAGAGATTGATGTTCTCAGGCACTGCTGCCAAAATGCCAGCCCTAGGAAAGAAACGGCAAGCTGCCGTATGCGATCGGAGGGATTAGGCCTCAACCAAGTAGATTATTCTTTTCTTTTTTTTTTTTCTTCCAGTTTTCAGTTGTTCAGTTCTGTCCTCTTTGTTAGTAACATTTTGCTCTCTTGTTGAGAGTAAATTTTGTGTAAAACAGAATAATTGCCTCTATAGTCTTCAAAGTGATCACAGAATGGTAGCGGTTGGAAGGGCCCTCTAGAGATTATCTAGTCAACCTCCTGTGCCAAAGCAGGGTCACTTAGAGCAGGCCACACAGGAATGTGTCCAGATGGGTTTTGAAAATCTCCAGAGAGACTCCACAACCTCTCTGGGCAGCCTGTTCCAGGGCTCTGTCACCCTCAGTAAAGAAGTTTCTCCTCATGTTGAGGTGGAAACTCCTGTGTTTCATTTCGTGCCCATTGCCCCTCGCCCTGTCTCTCAGCACCACTGAAATGAGACTGGCCCCATCTTCTTCATACCCACCCTTCAAGTATTTATAAACATTGATCAGATCCTTTCTCAGTCCTCTCTTCTCCAGGCTAAAGAGACAGGAAAGATGTTCCTGTCCCTTGATCATCCTCATAGGGTCCGCTGGACTCTCTAGTAGTTCCCTGTCTCTCGTGAACTGGGGAGCCCAGAACTGGTCACATTGCTCCAGGTGTGTCCTAAGCATGGCAGAGGTGAGGGGGAGGAGAACCTCTCTCAGCCTGCTGGTCACACTGCATATATTCATTGCATGCTTAAGATAGAATAAATTAATTCTGATTTCTTACTTCCATAGGGCTTAAAGTTTGTATATGACGGCTAAATTAAAAAAAGGACAGACTACAGTAATGCTTTTCCACAAACTGATGGTATCCTCAGTCTGGTGGACTGATGTTTCGTAGTTATGTTTTCATGTTGGAGAGTCCAAATGCAGTTGTGTGAATTCTGTAGTTAATTCTAGAAAACACTTTTTCTTTATTTTTACGGAGTAGGCTTTTTTTTTTTTGATGCTTCAGACATAAAATACAGTAGGCCTTAGAGTTCAATTAATTAATTAAAGTGTTTATTCTTAGAGTGACTAGTGTATTGCTTCAGGAGTGTTTGCATTTGATTTGGGGGGTGGCCTCCTCCTCCTCCCAGCTCCCCTCTGTATTGTACCATACTTCAAGGTCTAAAAACCATCTTTCTTCCTTCTACCCTCATTTCTATTCACATTAAAACACTTTTAGAGATGTAGTAGCCTGTCTCTCCTGGTTTTTCCACAGATATAATTTCATAGCTTTTTTTTTCTTTTTAGGAATTAAGTAGAGTTTTTAATATATGAACGTTTTCTGTGTCTATTTCAAGATGGTAATGGTCAAAGTGTTTTAGTGTAAGTTAAATCAGATCTTGTTTTAAATTGTAGGAGAAATGGGGCAGTTACCACTGGATGGTAAATCTGTGGTCAGTTTTCATCGGGTTGATGAACGGGAAGAGAAATCTTCCAGTGTGGGTTAGGTGCATAAAAGATAATCAGCCCTTTGGGGAATCATTAGGGTGCTTGTGTCTTCAAGGATTTGTTCATAACTAAGGAGAGTGTGGGGTGGCCTTCAAAAGCCTTCTACCCCTGCCAGGCCTGCAGCAAAGCATAACTGAATGTTGGGTTTCAAGTTTAAACAGTTGTGTGCAGAAGTGAGGAAAGGAGTTATTTTTCTTAAGAATAAGCCAAGAGTCTTTCTGTTTTCAGTTTTCCCACGAGTGGTAATGGGACCTTGGGCAGTGCTGGATCAATCTTCGGGTGCGGAAAGGAAATCTGCTTTCCCCTGTGCTTGACATGCCTTATTTGAGAGGCTTTACCTGACCATGTTCTTAGTACCAAACTAAGCATGTTTGGAGCCAGAAATATTTTCTCTGGAAGTCAGGCTGGCAGGTGTTTAATACCCCGCTTGCTCTGTGTGTGTAGGGTACAGATGTCACACAGGGACAGTCGGGGTGTATTTCATCACATCAGTTTCTCACTTGGAGAAATATTAGAGAAATAATTGCTGTTAAAGAGTAACGTATTTGTCGTGTCTGGCTGTAGCATGCAAAAATTTGGTTGTCTAAGGACTGCAGTGTTGTGACCTATCGAAATTGCTGTGTGTATGTTTACCCTCGTAATTACAGTATCCAGTGATACACCGACTGTGTAGTTTAATAGTTCCAGGTTTTAGTTGTGAAGTATGGCCTTGGCGCAGATAAAGCAAATACAGCAATAAATGTAATGATATTTTTCTTAAGCTATCTTCACATGTGCTACTAATTCTTTAGACTTGCTGCTATGAGATTTTTTTTTTTTTACTTCCCTAAAATTTCAGTTACATGTGTTACTCAGCTGTCATTTAAATAAAGTCAACTCTTGTCTGTAGGAGAGTGTTGGAATTTTGTCTTACACGCTTGCAAATCATTGGAAAAGTAGCAATAGGTATTTAACATACTAAAACACCTTTAATGCCTGTATTATGGTATTTGAAAGCTTGAAAATTTTCTGACTACTTCTTAATATTTTAACATATCTGAATTTTTTTTTTAGACTTAAATACGTTCTTTTCATATTTTTTTTTCCTGAAACCTTGTTTTATCTTTTTTCTAGCTCTGCTGTTTGTTTTTAGTGATGAAATATCTAGGATACTTTTTGCTTCATCCTTTTTTCTCCCACTGATCTTTTTTTTCCCCCCGCTAACTGTGATCCGTTTGTTTCTTCTTCTGCAGTATATAGAATCATAGAATGGTTTGGATTGGAAGGGACCTCAAAGATCATCTAGTTCCGACCCCCCTGCCATGGCAGGGACACCTCCCACTAGACCAGGTTGCTCAAGGTCCCGTCCAGCCTGGCCTTGAACACCTCCAGGGATGGAGCATCCAGAACACCTCCAGGGATGGAGCATCCAGAACACCTCCAGGGATGGAGCATCCACAACCCCTGTGGGCAGTCTGTTCCAGTGTCTCACCACCCTCAGAGTGAAGAATTTCCTCCTAATTTCCAATCTAAATCTCCCCTCTTCCAGTTTGAACCCATTACCCCTTGTCCTATCACTACAGGTCTTTGTGAGAAGTCCCTCTCCAGCCTTCTTGTAGCCCCCTTCAGATACTGAAAGGCTGCAATAAGGTTCCCCGGAGCTTTCTCTTCTCCAGGCTGAACAAGCCCAATTCTCTCAGTCTGTTGTCATTGGAGAGATGTTCCAGCCCTCTGATCATCTTTGTAGCTCTCCTCTGGACCCTCTCCCTCATTCTCAGGATTATTAGGTGGAGAGGAACAAAAAACCCCACCTACACCCTCCACCCCTCCATGCCAATACCACAGAAGTGACAAGGGAACAATGACACATCAGCCCTCTCACTGTTGAACTGAAGGACCAGAATCTGGCCCCTACTTTTGCTCTTTTATGCCTGCCATGCGTAATACCCCATAACGCTATGAAGTCCAGATCAGCCTCTAGCTCCTGCAACATCGACTCAGAACAAATGCTTTGACAAGAGTAAAAGAAATACTTTCAGGACTGGAAGTTGAAGCTGATTTTCAACATCTTGTGTAGTTTGGGCAGCAGCATAATGATGAAACCTGGAAGGTTTTCAGCCTTCTTCAAGACGGGTGATTAAACCTTGCTCTTCCTACTCAGATAACATAGAGGGAGTGCCCAGAAACTGGACAGAATTATGTGATGTTACGTGGCAGACCACAAGAGTGCACTGTCTCAGGATATTGAAACAAACCTCTCAAACCAAAGATCATGTCCCTGCAAGCAAAGCATGTCCTGCAGTCCCCCATACTCAAAGAGGACAGGTAGTGGGAGAGTTCAAAGGTGAAAATAATGCTCTTCTGAGAGTGCAGCACAGATATATGAAATGAAAGCCGAAAGTTCAAGCAAATTAACATTCAAACCAGAAAATCAGACATTAAAATTCTTTATAGTTTTCCTCTCTGCACATTTCTTACCATTAAACATCTGCAAGGTATTTAGTGGTTCTGGGATGGAGGAAGTGAACATATTAAATAGCAAATGTATTTTATCTTGAAGTACAGTCTCACAGGTGGATGACAGAGAGAGCAGCTCTGGGAGGTGACAGGTGGAGTCACAAGAGACAAGAATGCTCCAGAGCACGTGTGCTCACAGAATACAGCTTTGAAAGAGCTAAGATATATTAGATGTAGATGCAACCCACCACACTCTGCTCCCTCAGAAAGCCCTGGGAATACTCCAAGATGACACATTGCAAGAAATATTCAAGCTTGCCCACGTGATTCATTCAGTAATCTGCAAAATTCTTCAATATTGCTGAGAAAATCGCAATGCTGAAATATCACTGCTGAAAACTGGTTTGTCAGCTACTTGTGGTGAAATCATATTTTGTTACGGAGAAGCAAGAAGCATCCCTGCTGGCATCTCAAGAGACATCTTGTATGGACCCCAAATCTTGGTCAAAGGGGTTATATGAGCATAAGCACGGAAGTTTTGCTTCATTTCTCATTAACGAAATCACATAATCAGTGGAGCACATAAAGGAGACTGACAAGCCCTTTAAAAGACAACTGAGAAAGGGGCTGTTGCCTGAGTCCTTTGTATTAGTGGGAAAGAGGCCAAGAGCTCTGAGATTGCTTAGGAGAATAGAATGGGATGGAATAGAATAGAATAGCATAGAACAGAACAGAACGGAATAAACAAAAGTCTTTTTATTTGGACCTTTAGCTCAATAAATTTAACATTAGGGCCTTCCAGTTCCACTTTCTCTCAGAAACATTTTTCAGTCAGGGACATTTGATGACTCATACAGCATCCATGTGTACACTAACTCAGGAAGTATCACACAGGTTCATAAGTATGATTTGATAGGATAAATTAGAATTATATGGATATATAGAATGATATATCTTGAATGTGCAAGAGCCTTTATGTTTTCCATAGTAAAATATATAAAATAAGAGACAAATGGCAAATAGAGAGTTTTTTCACTCCCCTTCACTGAATTGAGTGGGGAAGATGGTAGCCCAAGGGACTCTGTCAAATCCTTGGTGTCTCTGTGAGCTGAGTTTCCTCACATTGTGGTCCTGTATCTGCTGGAGGAGAGTTCCTTTATTCCTCCTGGGCTCGCAGGTTGCTTTACTCTGTTTCCATAACACCCTTCCCTCAACACCCAGGAGATGACATCAGCACATAACTTTCTTTGATCTTTTTCTTATTGGAGCCTTTTTATATTTTCTCCATTTCGGAGGTTGTATTACTGTTGTAATTCATTTCAATTAAGCAATTCCTTTTAATATTCTGGGTTATTATACAGCATGTTTGAATATGCTGTGTTCTCACCCTCTTGTGCTAGGAAGCTCATCTCTTTCTTCAGTGTTACAAAAAATCAGAGAAAACAGTAAAATCCAGTAGTTTCTATAAATGGAGTAGATTTCATACATACATTCTTTTTTATATCTAATATTTTTCAGCTAGCATTCTTGAAGATGGACAACAGAATTAAACTGAGGGTGGTGGAACAAGTTGCCCAGGGAGGGTTGGGGATGCTCCATCCCTGGAGGTGTTCAAGATCAGGTTGGATGGGACTTTGAGCAACCTGGTCTAGTGGGAGGTGTCCCTGCCATGGCAGGGGTTTGGAACTAGATGATCTTTGAGGTCCCTTCCAACCCAAACCATTTGGTGATTCTATGAGATGCAGCAATTAAAGAACAAGACAGACAAAGATGACCCACATACAGAAAAAGGCACATCTGAATCCTAAGATTGGTGCTTAGAGTCCTGACATTAATTAGGAAATTTGTTCTCTAGAACGTTTAATTTTCTGATATGAATTTATCTAGGATGAGCAATCTTTTTCAAGCTCATCTTTGGTCCTTAGTTCAGTTGTAAGGTGTAATCTAATCTGCTCAGTAAAAAGGGATGTTTTTGTGTTTGTCATCCTCTGACATTTTCACCTCGGCAGGGAGAAATGACAACTGATTGCAAAGAGTTGCTGAAGGATCTCATGATTCTCCATGCGTAAGTCAGAAAATGGCAGGTGAAATGCAATGTCAACAGCTGCAAAGCAAGGCACAATCATTTACAAAGGTGCACTTTGAGCTGGCTGCTACTGCTCAGGAAGGAGATCCTGGAGTGACTCTGGGGAGTCCTCCACAGCTGCTGGCTCAGTGTTCATTGATGTCTCAGAGTCTTTCAGTGGTGTTAAGATGACATGATGAAGAGGACTTAAGAGATGCCTGTGAGCTCCGGTCCCCCGTCGTGCCTTCAGTTCTGATTCCTGCACCAGAAAGCCAGGAGCAGATTTGAAAAGATCCAGGGAAAAGTAACAAGAGTGACTGAGGCCTGCAATAGCCTCCACATTAGACATTCTGTACCTGTTCAGCCTTCAACAGAGATATGTGAGCATCTCTTAAAGGTCTAGAAAGCAAGATTGGTGTGGGAATAGGAATTGCAATGACTATCCCCTATCTCTCACAATCTGAAAATGGGCAGCAAGTAAATAAGAAGATGTGAGAGCAGCTATAAAACAGCCTAAATCATAGAATCATTAAGGTTGGAAAAGACCTCTAAGATCATCAAGTCCAACCATCAACCCAGCACTACAATGACCACTAGACCATGTCCTGAAGTGCCACGTCTACATGTTTTTTGAACCCCCTCCAGGGATGGTGACTCCACCACCTCCCTGGGCAGCCTGTTCCAGTATTTGGTTTTTTTGTTTTTGTTTTTTTTTTAATTAAAAATATGACTAAACTGCAGAACTCTTGGCCACAGTGTCCTGTGGCTAAACAATTTTGTGGAGGAAGTCCAGACACCCATCCTACTCTGCTGGTAACACTGTGAAAGCCTCCATGATATCCCTCTGCTTCCTGCTCTCATGGGTCTCCAGTCCTTCAACGTGGTCTTGATTCCTGCAGGATATTGCAGTGGAAAATTTTTACTTCTCGTTTTAAAGCTGTTGTCTTCTAGGCGGCAGAGAATGTAACACAGTTCATAACATAACATATTGTAAATGATTATACAATTTAAGAATCAAAATCACACCACATTGTGCCAAAATTAAATGCTTTCATTGGCTGCTTGTAATTTCCCCCTCAAGAATTATCTATGAAGAATATATAAGTGTTTGGTTTCTCATTCCTATTGGGACTATATTTCAAAATCTTTAAAAATCTTTGTGCTAAAAACCAATTCCTCTCTTCCACACCATTCTTGTTAGCGGAGCTCTATGGAGCAGAGCTTTGTCCTTGGCAGGGAAAAGGATCAGACACCACCTGAAGCTCACTAGGGATTTAATTCTTGTTATTAATTTTATATAGAAGCTGTCCAGATACTAAAAAGAAAGGGCAGGAGCATGAACCCCACAAATAGATCATCAGCAAAAATTTATTAGTGGTAACGTAGGTTGCAAAGGGAGAAGTGGGTCTGATTTGCCTGGCTTTTGATTCCACCTGGTCTTTGACACAAAGAAAAGAGAAGATAAATAACCGAGATGTGGCTCATCCATGCCTCTCTGCGTGTTGGGCCACTAACAGGGCACTATCATTGGTTTAGAAGTAGGAGATTTTTTTTTCCCAGATAATTTTTTTCCTGATGACAGTCAGGTTTGTAGCCTGCAACCATGAGCTGGGCCAACTCCAGTGAGTGTGGTCACATGTGGTTCACTCAGGTGTGTCCTCAATGTACTGCAGAGCTTTGGCCTCTGCTACCTCTGCTCAGAACTGCTTAAACTGAAGTAAGACACAGGATTAGCTGCTGGAGCCTGGGAATGTTGTCTTTGTGTTCAGCCCTACTGCAAAGACACCTGGTACTTTAGCTCAAAGGTGGAACTACACCAGAATCAAGAGCTGATCCTGCCTTAGGAGGAAGTAGCTCACAGGTGAACAGGATTTTCCATGGGCAATGGAGAAAGAGTTGTGTCCTACATTGCCTTCCTGGTCCCCTCATTCTTTCACCCATATGACAGTGTAAGCAGGGAGCTCAGAGCACTGCCCAGACTCACAACACCACAACACATCTAGGACCTATCTAGGGGTGTCACCCCCAAGCAAGTACCTTGCCCATGTGTGCTGGAGGCATGGGTAAGGCCAAGTCATCTCACAAGTAACTAGTGATAGGATGAGAGGAAACGGCCTCAAGTTGCACCAGGGGAAATTTAGATTGGATATTAGAAAAACAATTATTTACCAAAAGAGTGATTAAGCATTGGAACAGGCTTCCAAGGGAAGTGGTGGAGTCACCATCCCTGGAGGGGTTCTGTAGTGGGTCTGGCTGAGCTGGTTTTCCACACAGCAGCAGTGTTTTTGTGCTGGGAGCTAGAAGGGTGTTGAGAAC